>CAUYQG010300854.1:0-35353 GCA_963574415.1 Tarsius wallacei | reverse complement strand
TCGACCTTCTGGGCTCTGGCGATCCTTCCGTCTCAGCCTTCCAAGTAGCTGGAACTACAGGCACGTGCTAGCACACCCAGTTGGTTTTTTTTTTTTAATTTATTGTAGAGATGAGGTCTCGCCAAGTTGCCCAGGCGGGTCCGAACCCACGGTCTCAGGCAATTCACTCACCTCAGCCTCCCAAGGCGCGGGATTACAGGCTGAGCCACTGAGCCCAGCAACTTGTCTATTCTTAATTATTTTTGTATGTGACACGGGTGGCACCAGTGCCCATGAGGGTGTGTGATGTTGGTATGGATGTGGTTACTGTGAGGACCCCCATAGATGCTGGGCTGAGAGGCTGGAGGACGCTTGGTTTGGGTGTGTGAATAGAGCTGTAGGATTAATTTTAACCTTATTACTTTTTCTGTGCCTTGTGATGTTAGGTACCAATTCAGAGTTTCAGGTTTGTGATTGGGTATTGCTTCGAGAAGAAGCAAAGGAAGGTGCCCGCAGTGTTTTCGCATCACCTTGGCTGGTCCCAGACGTAGAATTCCCAGGGGCAGCATGGGGAGGATGTGCAGAAAATGGCATTGGCGATGCGCGAGTCAAGTCCATGTAAAGATTCCACTTATTTTTGGTCCCGATTCTGCCCTGTCCCCAACAGTCTTTGATTTATGCACCTCAGTTTCTAATGTGTTCTGAAAAGAGGTCACAGCTCAACCTAACGGGTCTGTCTGGTAGAAACGGAGGGCCTTGCCAGCCTCAGTGTTTCCAAACATCTCCTTCCTTTACCTCTACAGAGTAATTTACATCTAAGGGACATTCACGTCCACAGAGTTACTGCACGGAGTCAGCCTCTGCTGCACTCGTTCCTTTCCTGAGTTCCCCCGTGTGAGATGGTATCCAGTGGGGCAGGGCTCCTGCCTCTGGGATGTCTCGCCTTGTCCAAACGGGATGCCCACAGATGCTCCAGGGACACATCGGCATCAAGAATCTGGGAGGAGTGTGACTCTGGGATGGGCGGCTCGAGTTCTGGCCTTCCCACTAACTAGGGACCTCAGACGAGTTTGTCAGCCCCCGAAGACATGTGTCCTTGTCTGTAGCAGGAGAATGACTCTCCCTACTGTAGTCTTGTGTGACTGGTGCCAGTGCCCGTGTAAAGTGGCTGGCACGCTTTGTGGCATGCAGTGGATGCTTAAGTGTCGGTTTCTCCCTGCCGTCCTGAGCCTGCCAGTGAGTGTGACAATTGCTGCGAGAAGGTGACCATCCCCATGAGACCAGTGATTGTGGTTTACGTGGTGGTATCAGATGCCTTTGGGAAGTGTAAGATGTGCTGCAGCTTCAGCCTGGGCCGTGGGTTAAGGCGTCCATCTCCGTACCTGACAGTCACCTCTCCTCCCTGCTCGCTGTTGTGTGATAGTTGGTTATTTTGCTGAGGTCTTCCATGCAGACTCCGTCCTGAGTGCTGACACGTTCTCTCTAACTCTACCCGTGGCCAGGCTGTGAGCGATGTGTGTCATTCCTGTTGTGCCGATGGAAAAATTGAGGCCTAGGAGGAGAAATAACTCGGCCAAGGTTACGAGCTAATAATAGTTACAGCCGACATCTAGTGAAGGCTCTCTGTGTGCCCCTCCCAGTGGCTCTGTGAGGTAGACCCTGCAGTAGTGACAGCTGTTTTTTGTTTTTTAGTTTTTTTTTTTTTTGAGTTGGAGTCTCACTTCGTCGCCTAGGCTGGAGTGCAGTGGCACACTCACGGCCACCGTAGCCTAGACCTGCTGTGCTCTGGCGATCCTTCTGCCTCAGCCTTCTGAGTAGCCGGAACTACAGGAGTGCACTACCATACCTGGCTAAGTTTTGATTTATTGTAGAGATGAGGTCTCACCAAGTTGCCCAGGCTGGTCTCGAACATGCAGACTCAGGCAGTCCAAGTTATTAAAAAGGGAAGAACAATTATGTTCGTAAAACATTCTTCATCTCGTGTGTGCGGAGTGCATGGAGACTGTGAAAATGGCATCTGTGATCACAGGTGTAATTGTCTCATATGCCGGTAACAACTAAGATTTCCTATATGAAACAAGTATTTTTAGTTAATTCCAAAACAGTCCTAATGTTTGTTATAAATCGGCTGTACTCTTTGGTTTGAAGGGTCTGTTTGGTGTTCCTGAGCTCAGTGCCCCCGAGGGATTTCATGCCGCGCAGGAGAAAGCCTTGAGTGCCACGGAGGTGCTGGTGGAGCAAGCATGCACCACCCCGCCTGGGCCCCAGACCGTGCGCATCTTCGATGAGCTCTCGGATGCCCTGTGCAGAGTGGCCGACCTGGTAAGACATGTCATCTGCGGCTTGCAATGACCCTTTCCAGTGTAGGCAAAGTTGCTCCTTTGCTGTTTAGGTTTCGTGCTGGGCTATAAGGTCTAACACTGCTTGAGATCTATTGGGTACAGTTTGCTATGGTGAAGTTTGCCATTAGGAATGGGACGCATGTATAGGAAAAGGGGATATTAGAATGTGTGCATAATATGTATATTCAATGAAGCATGTGTGTCACGTTTGATAATATAAAAGAATGGTGACTAAGAGCCAAGATGCTTTGTTTGACAAAGCTGCTTTATTTATGAAAGCTTCTACCAAAATTTGGATGGAGCATTTTATGTGTACATTTACAACACGATTCTTCTTTTTATTTTTCCCTTTTTTTTTTGAGTCAGTATCTCCCTCTGTCACCCAGGCTGGAGTGCAGTGGCATGCTCACACCCACCACAGCCTTGACCTGCTGGGCTCAGGCAATCCTTCCTCAGCCTTCCAAGTAGCTGGAACCATAGGCATGCACCACCACACTCTGCTAATTTTTTGATTTATTTTAGAGATGAGGTCTTGCCATATTGCCCAGGTTGGTCTCGAACCCGTGGGCTCAGGCAGTCCTCTCACCTCTGCCTCCCAAAGTGCTAGGATTACAGGTGAGTGCAACCAGCTTAAAGTTCTTCTTTTTCAGCCGGGCTTGGTGGCTCAGCCTGTCATCCTGTGCTTTGGGAGGCTGAGGTGAGTGGATTGCCCGAGCCTGCGGGTTCAAGACCCGCCTGGGCAACTTGGCGAGACCTCATCTCTACAATAAATCAAAAAATCAGTCAGGCGTGGTAGCGCACATCTGTAATTCCAGCTACTCGGAAGGCTGAGGCGAAAGGATCGTTGGAGCCCAGCAGGTCGAGGCTGCAGTGGCCGGGAGCGGCCACTGCACTCCAGTCTGGGCGACAGGGTGAGATTCCAACTCAAAAAAAATAAAAAATAAAAAATAAAATTCTTCTTTTTCATAAAAGGAGTAAAAACCAGTTTTATCAGCCTCTTTAGGAATGCCTTTTCTGATTAGAATCAGTATTTTACATCAAACTGATTGTAGTAAATACTTTTTTTAACGTTTTAAAGTTGGCACAGAAGTGAACCTGGACCGCTTCCACTACGAAGCCCTTGCTGACACGGAGGCATGGCTTCCCACCAGTTCAGAGGAGGCCAGTCCCCACCACCCATCTTTCAAAAGTGACCTCCAGAGCAGTGCTCGCTCGGCACCTGTCCCCGTGGCATTGAGCACCTGCTGTGCGTCAAGCACTGTCCGGGCCGTGGAGTCCAGTCAGGACCAAACCACAGTCTCTGACTCGGGCAATCTGGGGTTTGGTGTCCATGGCAGTCCTGGAAGCAGCCCCACAGACACTGAGGGACATCCCAGAGTCGGAAATCCCAGAGTTCGTTGTGTGTGTGTTGTCTCCACCCTAATTAATCAGTGTTCTGGGGCTTTTTCTGCATTTTTGCTTAGACTCTTCACTAAAGATTTTACTTCTCTGCCCTGTATCTTGGCCTATTTTTGACGTTTTTAAATATATTTATGATGCATGATAGTGTCTCATTTAAATACTATTTTTTAATTTTAACACATCTTTTAAAAAACTATGATGTGATTTTTATATGTAACTATCTGGGTTAAAAAAAACTCCAAGAACCCTTTTCCTTTTTCAGTTTTTAAGATACTACCTGAGCCAGATGTAATGGCTCATGCTTGTCATCCCAGCACTTTGGGAGGCAGAGGCGAGAGGACTGCCTGAGCCTAGGGGTTTGACACCAGCCTGGGCAACATGGCGAGACCTTGCCTCTACAGTAAATCAAAAATTAGCTGGGTGTGGTGGTGTACACCTGTGGTTCCAGCTACTTGGAAGGCTGAGGCAAAAGGGTCGCCTGAACCCAGCAGGTCGAGGCTGTGATGGCCATGTGCGTGTCCCTGCACTCCAGTCTGGGTGACACAGTGAGACTCTGACTCAAAAAAAAAAGTATATTGCCTGCCAGTAAGATTGGTACCATTATAAGGCAGTTGTGTTATAAACTATTTCTCACCAGTCATTTTGTTTTCTTTTTCTTTCTTCAGTGCGGTTTTCATGTAGCAGAGCTGTCTTCCTTATCACTATCACAAATCAGTTTTTACAATGTATGCTGGTGCTTTGAATTTTAATATTGATTGTTATTCTGCAACATGTAGATTAGCAATTTGTAAAAAATGTGGATTTTACATAGCTCATTTCAGGTGCTTCAGTACTTACTAATGTTGTCTTAGTGTGACCTATGTTTACAGCAGATGCACCAAACTGCGGATTTACATGTTTTTGCGTTAAAAACTACTTGATACTAAAATTAGGGAATTTTTACCTCATGATGACTGTGCTTTATGTGACAGTCACACATCTTGGAGAAGAAAGGACGCATGTGGCTTGTCACTGTTCTCTGCATGTTGCAGTTCCTGGCTGTTTTCTCTTGCAGTGTTTTGTAATTGACATGAAAACAAACCTAGCATTATGTGAGTTGATCTTTTTAACAAGGTCATTCTTGCTCAGCATAGCTCTAGTAACCAAGCTGTACTGTATTACGTGGGGATGGTTGATTCAAATATTTCTCAGAGGCCAGAAACAAAACGTACCTTTGTTTTCTGCACAAAGACGAGAATGTAGTTAAATCTGTTTTGGAACTAGACTGTGCATCAGTTTTTATTTAGTTATTTGTGTCAGAGTCTCGCCCTTTCTCTCAGGCCGGAGTGCAGTGGCATGCTCATGGATGTCAAAGATGGTTGTTCAGCCTCAGCCTTCCAAGTAACTGAAACTACAAGGTGCACATCACCATGCCCCGCTAATTTTTTTATTTATTGTAGCATCGAGGTCTCACCGTGTTGCCTAGGCTGGTCTCGAACCCATGGACTCAAATAATCCTCTCTCCTCTGCCTCCCACTGTGCTGGATTACAGGCATGAGCCACCGCGCCCGGCTTTGCATCAGTTTTTAAAGGCCTCTAAGAGTTCTTCTCTCAAGCTGAGCTAACATGGGAGAGCCATCCTGCAAAGAATTCTAGTTAGGAAGTTTTAGGACGTTTGAAACCAGCCTCTGCTCTTTTAACCATAGAGTTAGGAAGAATTTGCTTGGTGTTTATATTTGAAGGAGAAGCACGTTTCTGAAATAAAGTTAGTAAATGTGTTTTCTTTGGGATGAGACAGGCTTGGTCTCCAGGAATCGCAGCGTTAGTCAGTGTAGAAGGAGGCTGCTCTGCCTTCCTGGAAACGCGAGGCCGGCCAGCCACAGCCTCCAAGCTCAGCTGGTCGCTCTTACCCCTGTCTGGCGGGATGCCCTCCATCACACTCCTTCGGCTTGTCTCTTCCCTGTTAGGCTGACTTTGTGAAGATCGCTCACCCTGAGCCAGCGTTCCGGGAGGCCGCAGCAGAGGCGTGCAGGAGCATCGGCACCATGGTGGAGAAGTACGTCTGCCCCGTGCCACCATGTCCTTCCAAGCAGCTGGCCAGTGCCACGGACAGCTGTCCCTCATGCCCACCCCGCTTGGCAGGGTGGGAGGTGGTGTATATGATTATTGGTCAGGGCTGGGGCTGGCAGGGGTGGCTGGGCGGTGTCTGTAGAGGCTTGGGGCTGCCTGTGTCTGTCCTCAGTTGTTTCCTCGCTTGTGGGTGGGTGACCAAGTGAACCCTGCCTCAGGGCTGTGGTGAGGGTGGGTGCATCAACGTACAGGTGACCTTTGGTGGTCAGTGTTCTCAAAGTGCCAAGCAGCTGGCCAGTGCCCTTACCATCATCATCATCGTGGCCCCTGGGACAGGTCCCTCGGTGGTAGTGGTCAGCCGGAGTTACTAGGTCCTCATTTGATTGAACTGCAGCTGTGTCAGTGGCCACGGGCCAACAGGTGAGAACCTGCACTGACACACAGTGTCTTGTGGTCTCCATGGAGTTGGGGCTGGGGGAGTCTGGGGCAAGCAGGAGACTCTGGGAGGGTTGAAGCAGACTGCCAGCAAGGCTGCGATGGAGTAACTTGTCATCAGGTGCTTTCGAGGTCACTGCAGATGGTTTTAAACCCTTCTGAGAGCTCCGCGGTGCCTGTGAGACAGGGCGGGTGGTGCTGTGCTGCAGAGCACTGAGCTCAGAGCTGGAGGCACCCCAGGACCCTGCCCCGGGCTCACAGTGGGCAGGAGGGCAGGAGTATGGCGGCGGCGGTGGCCTCCTGGCTGGAGTCATGTCTGACACAGCCCAGGTGATTCCTGGAGCTGCCAAGACCCATGCACAATGGGGTAAAGTAGGCCCTGCCCCTGTAGACTCGGGCAGGTGACAGGCTGGCCTGGCACTCCTGGGAGAAAGAGCCACCCCTGGGAAGGCCCTGAGGGGAGGGACGGCTGGGTTCCACCCAAGGCTCAGGACACCATGTCCTGCCTGACGGAGATCCGACCTGGCCTGGCAGATGAGTTGAATTTTGTGGGGGACAACGGGGATGCGGCTGGCAGTGAGGGGCCATCAGGCGTGTCTGTCAAGATCCATGTCCATCAAGACCCGTGTCCCTGGGAGAGTGCTCCATTGCTGAAGGTAGAGCCGTGGAAGCCTCTGGCCCTCCCAATGCGGGACTCCTGCCTCCTCCAGGATTGGGACACACTGATTATGTCTTCACCGACTTCTTCCGTGTTCTGGAAAATCAGGATTACGCTGGGCACACGTTAGCGCTTCTGCTTTCCCGTAGTACTGGGGAAAAAACCTGAAATTAGATGTAGCTGTTTGGCATAATTGCTGGTGTAGACTAAAGTGTAGTCCTTGTCTCAGTCATGTAGCATAAAGCATGTGGGAGATGTCCTTAAACCCGCGGAGGGAACAGTGTGGGCTGCCTTGGGCTTGTCCCAGTGCTGCACTGTGGCTCCCTGGGTGAGCACATCCATGGGGTGTGGGCACCATGGGACTTTCTCCTGACTCCTGGGATTGATGCGTGGAGACAGGCCATGAGGACATCGTGGCTTGCTTGATATTTCTTGGTTAGCGAGACAGCCTATGTTCCCAGGGTGTCCTGGAAGGCCTTTGAGAACAGCGACAAGAGAGACCCTTTGACTCACGTGACACTTCAGAGTTTTGATTGTGAGCTGACCCTTCTTGAGCACCCAAGCAGGAATGGTGGGTGGGACCCTCTTTGAGTCCCTCAGTAGGAATGCTGAGTGGGACCCTCTTAGAGCCCCCAAGTAGGAATGCTATGGGGGACCATTCTTGAGTCCCTGGGTAGGAATGGTTGGGTGGGACCCTCCATGCGTCCCCGAGTAGGAATGATGGGTGGGATCCCCTTTGAGTCGCCAGGTAGGAATGGTGGGTGGGGACTCTTCTGAGTCCCTGGGTAGGAATGGTGAGTGAGACCCTCCTTGAGTCTCTGTGTAGAAATGGTGAGAGGTTCTTGTGATCTTGTCCCTCCCTGAGGGTCTGCCAGGCTAGGCTGATTGTGTCTAGGCCCAGTTCATTGTCCTCTGGGTGAACCTTGGCTCTCCGTGTTCAGGGAAGAGGGTGGCTTCCCACTGGGTACTGTGGATGGGCTGAGACCAGGCTCAGTGCCAGGCCCTCTGCTCCCGGTGTGCTCAACAGGCCCGTTGCTGGTTCGTCAGTGTGGGATGTCACTGCACACGTGTGATCCCATTTCATCCTCACAGTGACCCACAGTCTGAGTCCCCTGCTGGCCCCGAGCAAGCAGGGCCAGCCTGGCTCCCAAGGTGCTCCCAAGCCCGTCCTGAGCTCTCGCCCGTCGGAGTCTGCCCCTCACCACGTAGGTGCAGGAGCCTGTGTCCGGGTGCCCAGCTCAGGACTGGGAATCTGCCTGTCCATCCATCCTCCCGTCCTCTCCCCTCTCCTCGGGGCGTGTTGCTGAGGGGCTGTCTCTCCACCGAGTCACCTGCCACCCCCCTTCTCCCTCTCTCCCATCTGCTCTCCCTGCCCTGGCTGTGACTGTGGATGTTAGTGTATCCTTCTCCTCCAGAGCGTCAGTACCTGGACTCTTGGCCCCACTGAGTGCCCATCCATGCTGAATAACTGCCCGTCCCGTGCTGAATAGCTCCGTTTCTAGGAATGGCCGTGAGAGCGTACACATGACCCATCCTCCTGGATTATACGCTACCACTCGACGCCATTCTCTTGATATCAAGTTGAAAGTAAGCTGTTTGGAAGTCATTTACTTTTTCTCATTTGTTGTTTTTCTAGGTTGAACACCAATGTGGAGTTGCATCAGAGTTTGCAAAAATTACTCACTGATAAAAAGCTTATGGAATCCCTTGATCCGGAAACCAGGTCATCCTTTCTTTGCATGGTTTCTGACTGAGTCCGGGGGAGGTTGGGAGACCCCCTCAGGCCCTTGGCCCTTGCAGTCCCCCCCCTTCTGGAATGTTCCTCTGCAGGCGTCTCCCTGAGCCCTGCACTGTCTCCAGGATGTCTCACGTGGTATCTCATGGACCTCACAGCAGGCCAGACTCCCCCTCTTACCCGACTGACTTCTCACAGCCCCGTCCCTTCTACCACTGTCTGATTTGTGTGTGAATGTGTTTGCATCTCTCCCTCTCTGGACCTCAGGCTCCCTGAGAGCGGGCCTGGTTTGTCTTGCTCCCCTGACTTCCGTCCCTGTAGCACTGGTGGTGTGTGTGGGTGCTTAGCCTGTAGGTGGACTCCTGTGCACAGTGCTGGATATGCGTAGCTTCAAGCTTCAGGTTCATAATTGATGCCCTCAGAACATGTAAGCAAGTCGGTGGTATTTCCTGGGTGGATGGCAGGATGCTTGCAAGGGTTCCCTGGGTCATTGGAGTATATCAGTCTGGATTGAAGGCCCCAGCTTCTTTTTTTTTAAATTTAAAATTTTAAAATTTTTTATTTTTAAGATGTGGGGTACAATTCGGGGTTAGGTACACAGATGTTCATTATGCAGGTAAAGGGCCCAGTTTCTAAGTCAACACATACGAGAATTTGATGTCTCATTTCTGTGCTCACGTTTATTTGTTTATAAAATAAGCGTAGTGGGGGTTGCCATTAACCTGCCTGTTGTAGTCACATCGAAACAGAGGTCGGGGTTTCTCCTCCTCTGTTTGCACCTGTTTCTCTACTTTTACTGATGGGACCCTTCCTCTAACACTTGATTCTTCCTCCTCCTGCTTCCTTCTGTCTTCAAATGTGGCTTGTGACCAGGTGAAGCCCAGTTCCACAGATGGTTGGCCACTGATCTGATGTGCAGGTGCCATGCGGCATGTGGCACAGTGAGGCTCAGCCTTGAGGGTCATGTACGCCTTGAGGGTCGTGTACGCCCACTGCAGGTGTACAGCTGCTCGGTCTCGTTTCCCTCCTGCATCCTGATGCTCAGGGCAGTAGTCGGGCCGACTGTTGTCAGTGCAGCTTGTTTCCCGGGCATTGAGGCTTGACGTTACAGTGCCTTCATCAGGAAAGAGGGTGGAAGCCAGAGGCCTATTGAGTGTGGCAGATTGACACCCTGCTGGGCCTGACTTTGGCAACAACAAATGAAAAGAATAAGAAGGCTACTCATAATCTGACTTTATAAAGACTGATATTTGCATGTTTAGGTATAAACATTGTAGCCAAACTAGCAGACTGATTTAGATACAAGGGACTTATACTGGTAGTATACTTACCACATTTTTAGATTTTACACAGATGTCAATAGAGGTTTTTAAGTAATCAAATGATATATTGGGAAGGATAAGCTGGTAGAATATCAGTAGACTAGAAAGGAAAAGCAACCTGGAAGTGGGAGAAAAAAAGAGTTTGATGCAACAACTATTATAATATGGCACTTGTACACCATCCAGGAGCGTGTCAGCCAGCACCTAGGAAGAACTGTGTGATGAAGTGTAGACAGTGGCTCAAAGAAAGAATTGTAGATTTAATAAAGTATCTTGTTTGTTAATGTATAGAAGAAATGAGTAACTCCTGATCTTATTTTTGGATGCAGTCCTTGGAATACTATGAGATGTTCGGAAGTTTTCTCAGAGGGGTCTCATTGGTCAGGAAATCTGGAAATCCGACAGATCACTGTAATTTCTCTTTGGATAATTTTAGTAGTTTAAAATCTTGAGAAGCCCAGCAGTAAAGAAACCTGCTTAACTTGGGGTTTTCCAAACCATTAAGAGCTTTCCTGTATGCAAAAAATACAACAAACACATTCTCTAGAAAATACAGTAGAGGGAAACTTCCAGCCCAGAACATTACAAGCCGCTCTGCACCTCTGAACAAACTCAGGCGGACAGAGGGTGGACCCTGAAGATACGAACTCTCCAATGTTTGTGATGTAATTTTATAAGAAGAAGCAAAGCACAAAAGTATACACAGTCTGGCCCCAGTTACTCTAAATAAGTAATGTGACATATTTAAAGCAGGAAATATAAGAATCTTAATTGTTCTCTTTGATAGGATTTGTGATTTGAATCTTTTCTTACACTTCTTACAATTATGTGCACAATAGACCTATACTGTATGATACTTATACAACAAATCCTCATCCTCAATTGATCAGCCCTTGCTATCTTTCTTTTCTGTTGTTAAAACAAATAGAAAAGCCTTTGCTTGAGAAGGAGGTGTGTGTTTTTAGGCTGCCTGTTTAGGAAGAGACCAGTGGGGGGTGGAGGTAGCAGGGCCAGGTGAGGGGCTTGAGAGAAACACTTGCCATGATTTACCAAAAAATTACTAACATGGTCTAATGAAGTTTCAGAATTTCAGGAGAACTTTAATTCTGTTCACTCAAAGTGTATTTGACACATGAATCAGAAGATCCGTGTATCCACGTTGAAAAGTCAAGGAAAGCTAAAAGAGTAGATCACATATTTGGTTGACTTCCCTTCAGAAAAAAAGTAGTTTAAAAAAAAAAATACTGTTGACAGGAGAAAGGCACCACACTTGAAGTTGGTTCCAAGCTTGAAGCAGGATTTAAAAGAAAGAAAACAATTCTCACTTGCCAAGAGACTCAGCTTCCTGCCCAACTTCAAAGGATTTCATACCCCACAGAGCTGCTACTAGTTGGAGAGAGCTGCACTCCTGTGCAGGGCCTTTGAACAGCTGTCCAAGTGTCATGCCTGTCTGACGCTTTCAATACTGGCATTGGATGGAGTTGCAGTCAATACATAATTACTAGGGTGACTTTCCCAGGCTCATACTCTGAATAGAGGAATACACTCTCACATGAGAAGCTAGCGTGATTGTTGGTCAGCTAGGCATTTCGCTTGACTTCTATGATATTAAGCTTCTTGTTTAGAACAGACAGATTGTGTGTTTGTGTGTGTGTGTGTGTTGATGCAACTTTCAGCAGTAAGTTTCAAAAAGACTGATTCGTTTAATGAAAAGAACGGACTTCTGATAGTGATCCTGTTTCCTGTTGTAACCTGCGGCTCATTTGTTTCCAGGCGAGTGGCCGAGCTGTTTATGTTTGATTTTGAAATCAGTGGAATCCATCTAGACCAAGAAAAGGTAAGTCTCGCCTCTATTTTGGGCTCCTCTGGTCTAACTAACGTGTAGTGCCTTTGTTGCTTGTCCTTGTGTATATTGCCTGACTTCGTGTGTCATAGAAATGCTCAGGCCTCGTTGGAGACACTTCTGTGGGTTGCCTTTGAATGCAGTGTTCTCTGGAATTGACCTGCCATCTCATGATAATTTGGAATTAGGAAAGGCTCGAGGCAGTTGGGGCACTGTAGAGGCCATGGGTTTAGGGCGAGGCAGGCGATACCAGGAAAGTCTGGCTCATGAGTGGGAAAGCTTGTGTCCTCGAATGCCGTGTACTCCCCGTATGTGGACATTCATGTCTGGTTTATGTTGAACGTGTCTCTGACAGAGCCACACACTTCTCTCTGGGAAGCAGTGAGCATAGGCTGTACGGTGTCTACGTTGGGGTGCAGGGCCATGCCTTGTCCACACCCCTCGTTTGACAGATGTGGAAGCAAGACAGAGGGATTTACCAAGTGCCCGTTCTTAGTTCCCTGGGCTTCTAACCCCAGCCACTGCTTTTTCTAGCACACAATAGCCTAAGAAACCAAAGGCCTCATTTCAGTATTAGCTCATTTGTGTGTGACCGCTCACATGAATTTAAGCCTTTCCAAATTCTATACCTGGTTGCCGCTGATGTGAGTTTACCTCCTCGTGGAAGACTGTCTTGGGTTTATAATCTGAATAAAATACAAAGTACAGAATGCTAGTCAGTGTGGTGTCTGAGGTATGAGGCAAATCCTGGATATGTCTGCAACGTTCAGCTATATTGTGAAAAAGGGGACAATTTAGAAAAGACCATTTCACTTGTGCTTAATGACAGAAGTTTGTGGTACCCGGCTGCAGATTTTTAAAATTTTCACCCACTCTAGGTACTAGGGAAGTGAAGAATTTGCTGGTCGCGAATGTGTTAAGCTCTGGTTTGGGAGGGGGTACCTGACCCCACTGAGAAGTCGGCCTGCCCCGCAGCATCTCCCCTACCTCCCTGCAGTCTAGGCTGTTAGGGTTGTTTTAAAGATAAATGTGTTTCTTCTGGTGAATATAGGATGATTAAGCTACTTTTCCCTAACAGAGGTGAGGTGAGAGCACATCTGGAAGATGGAAAACAGGGCATGGGGTGTGCATCACGCACAGTGGTATCATTGCTCTGATTGGTGCTGTGTTGAGGTCATGTTGGAACCACTCACATCGGACGTGTTTGTGGCTTTAAAGGCTCAGCACATGACTCCTGCTCTGACCCTGAGTGATGACGTGCCTTCAGCAGCCCGTGATGGTGCCCCGCTCCAAATCAGTTCTCCACTTGTGCTTCTGTGTGTAGTAAAGCCTTGTATTTTTTTTCCCTCCCCAGTATTCTCATCTCTTAATTAGTGACCAGGCTCTTGGATTGCTCCTTTAGACCTGTATCTGCCTTCATCCTCAAAGCAAATCACCTTGATCCTTACCTCCAAACACCTGGGCTGCCTTCAAGACCCTCCCCTTCCTAACACTCATTATAATTAACACTATTGAGCATTTGCTGCTTTATTGTTATTTTTTGAGCCAGAGTCTCACTCTGTCGCCCAGGCTAGAGTGCAGGGGCGTGCTCATGGCCACCGCAGCCTGACCTCCTGGGCTCAGGCGATCCTTCCCCCTCAGTCTTCCAAGGAGCTGGAAACACAGGCATGCGCCACCACACCCGGTGATTTTTTTGATTTGTTGTAGAGATGAGGGCTCGCCAAGTTTTCCAGGCTGGTCTCGAACTGTGGGCTCAGGCAGTCCTCTTGCCTCCGCCTCCCAAAGTGCGGGGATGGCAGGCGTGAGCCACTGGGTCTGGCAGCATTTGCTACTTTAAAGCACCTGTTTGTCATCCAGTCTTCGTAGCAACTCTGAGGTTGGTTCCCCTGTTTTATAGATGAGGAGACGGAGACACCTGGAGGTTGTGGAAGGTTATTACACAAGCCAGGAGACTCTGAAGCCCGCAGGGCAGCCCTGCCAACTGGCTTTCTGCTGGCCAGTCTCAGCTGGCTGTGAACATTGGATTCTTTTCTGTTTATTTTATTTATTTATTTGATTGATTGATTGACTGATTGAGTTGGAGTCTCATTCTGTCATTGATTGAGTTGGAGTCTCACTCTGTCACCCAGGCTGGAGTGCAGTGGCACGCTCATAGCCACCACAGCCTTGACTTGCTGGACTCAGGCAGTCCTTCCACCTCAGCCTTCCAAGTAGCCGGAACTACAGGTGTGTGCTACCACACCTGCATAATTTTTAATTTATTGTAGAGACAAGGTCTCACCAAGTTATCCGGGCTGGTCTTGAACCCGCGGGCTTAGGCAATCCTCTCGCCTCAGCCTTCCAAAGTGCTGGGATTATAGACTTGAACACCACGCCTGGCCTAATTTATTTTTTTTTTTGAGACTCTTGCTCTGTCGCCAGGCCGGAGTGCAGTGATGTGGTCATAGCTCACTGCAGCCTCGACCTTCTGGGCTCAAGTGATCCTCCTACCTCAGCCTCCCAAAGCACTGGGATGACAGGTGTGAGCCACTGTGCTCGGCTCATATGAGCGAACTTAAAAGTTTAAAGTTAATAGAAGTGTTTATTTTTTGGCAGTTATTTAATAGACAACAAAAATTTTGTGGAATTTTTGGAGAGTTTAGAGTACTGTACATTTAGCCCAGAATGATGAAATGGTAAGCCTAGCAGATCACTGAAGTCAGAGTGAACTCAGTTTTTATTTTTTCAGGGTTTTGCCAGGTGATAAAATCTTCAAAATAATAATTTTACCAAATTAAAAATTTTTTTCATGACAAAGGTTGTGGGGAGAATTTTGGAACTATAATGTAATTTTTGGATCTTATGCGTCTTTTGTGATTCCACCGGTTGCCACGAGGTGGTGCCAAACAGCCAGCCCAGAAGCAAAATGGGCAAAGAGAAATCTGGGCTGTGGAGACATAGGGGACTCTGAAAACTTGTTTTTCCCATGAAGTTTTAGTTTTCTATATTGAAAAACTGAGGATTATTACTGTTTGCTCAGTATTTTCAGCATCATGTCAAGTACACATCCACGCCTTACATAATTGACTTTTTAAGAATATACTGGTGCTGCGTAATCATTTGTTGGGTTTAAAGGCTGTTACTGGCTGCCTCCCCTTCCCTAGAGCATCTGCGTACTCCTGCTTCTGTGGCCAGCAGCGGGGCCCGTGCTCCATCCCTCATCTCCGGGGCCAGCCGCTTAAGATGTTTGGGCACCCTCTTTAATAGCTCGTGTTTATCGGGAGAGCGTGTGTGACCAAGGATGGTTAAGCCTACAGGACGTGCCAGCCTGCCATGTCCTCGTCACGACTGCCAAGGGCCTGGCGGGAGTGAGGGCCTGGTGCCACGTGCTGGGGGACTTGGAGTGGAAGGCGGGCCTGGTCTGCAGGGCTCCCCTTCTCCCTGCCATCTCTCTGCCTCCCCACCGTCTCCCTGCCTCCCACCGTCTCCCTGCCCGCTTCGCACTGGTCCTGCCTGACATCAGAACCTCGAGAATGCGCTCCCCTCCTGGTGCCCCTGCGCTTCCGTGAAGATGCCATCAGTTCCTCCCCTCTCCTCCTGCCTTTAGGCTAATCTCTTAAGACTGAGTGTTGTCTCCTCTGCTCTTCAGATACTTATACTTGATCTTGTTAGTCTCTGTGTACTTGTAGACGTCACTCGAGCGTCCCAACCAGCCCTCTTTCCCTGACTCACTCACCAAGGGTTTTGTGGGCGACAGAAGAGGTTCGCATGTGTCTTAGTGTTGTTAATTTCCAAGGTTAGTTATATGGCCTACACATAAAATAGAATTCTGGAAGGTAAGTAAATCTTAAAAGCATAGAAACATTTGAAAACCGCAAGGATATTAAATACCTGTCAACAATAGAATTCATCTATTATTTATCATGTATACATACTATATATTTATAACAAATTATACATCCTCTGTACTCTTATTATATATTAATGTTATTAAATTATAATGTGATTCAACAACGTATGTGTTGATTTGCCACCTCCATAGGATATCTTTAATTAATTATGGGATATTACTTTGAAATGCCTTTCATTAACTTTTACTCCCCTCACATCTAGCGTAGAAGAGCAGTGGACCTTAATGTTAAAATCCTGGACTTGAGCAGTGCGTTTCTTATGGGAACCAACTTTCCCAACAAGATCGAGAAGCACCTCTTACCAAAGCACATTCGCCATCACTTTCAGGCTGTCGGGGATCACGTTGTTGTCGACGGTCTCCATGCAGAAGCACCTGACGACTTGGTGCGTCCTTTTCCTTCGTTTCTTAGGCCCTGTCCGTGTGTCGCTGCTACTAGTTTAGCCCAAAATTCGGTGATAATATACTTAGGAGTTTTATAGTATGATTTTGTATATTATTATATAATTATTATATAATGATAAAATTATTATTATAATACGCTTAGAACGCTTATAGTGTTACTAAGCCCTAAAAATTTAACTTGTGGAATCGATTCTGTAAACACTTGGATAATGAAATGTGGTTTAATTAGTCATACATCACAAAGAACCCCTTGTTTTTATTATTTATTTACTTATTTAGAAAGCAGGATTTATTGAGAGGACAGAAAGTATGGCAAATAACAGTGGTGACTGACATTCTAGATACTGGGACTGTTGAGTGCACGTTGCCTTGATTGCCTGCTTAAGTTTACCTGGTTAAGCGCATCCCACCACACCCCCAGCTGTGTCCTGGAGCTCTGGTCACGTGTGCTGTGGTGTCCCGAGCTGTTGGGTGACTCTGAAGGCTTTATTCACCTCATGCAAACTGTTACTTTCGTTTGAAAGCAGTGGTCATCTGGGGATAAGTGGTGGGCATGGCCTGTGTTACTGTTGCATAGGGCTTTGTATTATGGCTTTTATGTCATTTGCTGTTTACTTTTTAAATGTAGGTGCGAGAAGCTGCTTACAAAGTATTTCTTTACCCCAATGCTGCTCAGCTGAAATGTTTGGAAGAGCTGCTCAGAGACAGAGATCTTCTGGCGAAGCTCGTAGGGTATCCCACATTTTCCCACAGGGCCCTCCAAGGAACAATAGCTCAAACTCCAGGTAAGCCTGTTCTTCCAACTTTTTTTTTTTTTTTTTGAGTTGGAGTGTCACTCTGTTGCCCAGGCTGGAGTACAGTGGCATACTCACGGCCACCCCATCGTCGACCTGCTGGGCTCTAACGATCCTTCTGCCTCAGCCTTCCAAGTAACTGGAACTACAGGTGTGTGCTTCCATGTCTGGCTAATTTTTGATTTCTTGTGGAGATGAGGTCTTGCCAAGTTTCGCAGACTGGTCTTGAACCTGCAGGCTCAGGCAGTCCACTCTCCTTGGCCTCCCAAAGTGCTGGGATTATAGGCTGAGCCACCGAGCCCGGCCTCCTGTAACTTTTAAGGACAAACTGGGACTTCAATGAAACTGAACTTTGATATTTAAACTGCTGTAGATTAGTGTTCTATTTTTAATACACTCAGAGACCCATTATTGAGCTTTTCTACCTATGTCGATAGGAATGATTTTTAAATTCAGCTACTAATTAGGTATGTATTCCGTCCTAGCAAAGAATTTGATTTCATGTGCATGCTGAGAGTAAATTGTAGTCTCCATTTTCATCTGATTCTGGTTTAAATTAGGCTCATTTTAACTCCCCCAGTTTCTGTGCCCAGTCCAACCGAGTTGGTTAGAACTAGGGAGAGAGGATGAGGCACAGTTTTTTTGCTGAGGCCAAGGTTAAGTGTAGGCTCGCTCACCTGAAAACACAGAGGCCTACAAGCCTCCTTTCTAAAAGAGGATGCCGGGGGAGGTTTGTGGGAGGTGGCAGAGGTGCCTTTCCTTGGGTTCGTGATAAACTCGCCCTGTGCTGTGCGGAGTCCCTGTGATTCCTGGTGTCCAAGGGGAAATGCCAACCATAACGTAAATGCATGCAATAGAGTTTTCCAAAGCACTTAGTGAGCTACGGTTGTGAGCTTGACGATGAGTCAGGAGCAGGCGACCGTGTTGGTGGAGCTGATCGATGGCGGATGCCAGGCCTGGAGGTGAAGCCCCAGGATCTGGTGAGGGTGGGGTGGGGGAGTGGGGTATGGGAGGGGTGGGCGTGCGGTGGCTCCTGCATGTCTGGAGGGACAGGCCTCATCCCGTCTGGCCCTCCTCCTTCACCGGCACGGTCCCACCACTCAAGGCCTGATCCTCCTCTGTCCTTGTCGGCCGCCTCCTTGCCCCATCAGGGCTCTCGGTCCGTGCAGAAAGGAGGTCATGCTCGCCCCCCGGTTCCTTCACTCATGGTGTTCCCAGTATCCCTTCCCATTTGTGTATTAAGATCATGCCCTGCCTTTCAGTGCTCAGCATACCCCCTCCAGTGACACCTGTCACACCTTCTTGCTGTCCGTGGCCTCCCTTGTCCTGAGACCTTCAAGGGTTTATGATTCATTTTGTGTAATTGGAGCTTCGCAGTAGGAATAGCACGTATGTTAGGTGTCATATGTGGTTTTGATTGCATTGTTTCATAATCATCAGGTTGGCGAAGAACGTGTGTTTTTCTGCAGTCGCTGTTGTCATGGGTTTGATGACCATAGTGCTGTGTTTTATTTACCTTATGCTCCTGTATAGTGTAGTGTTAGAATGTCCCGAGTGCTTGCTCCCACATCCCATGTGGTCCCTCTGCGGCCTGTGAGGCAGGCCTTCGTGTCCTGCCACAGATGCAGAGTCCCAGGAGGGCTCTGTGCTGGAGCGTGGCAGGGCTGATTCCTTAGCATGCACCCCAGCTCGACGAAGCCCCTAGGCCACCTGGGGCTGCATCCCCGTCTGTGTTATCTGCATCCTGGATTTCCAGTCTTGGGCTGAGCACACGTGTCCTGAGTCCACTCTGCATCGGGTATGACTCTAGGCAGAGAGCAGCTGGGCCCACCATGTGTGGCTTCCATCCCCCACGGTGCAGTTGGGAGTAGCATGAGCAGGCCGAGGGCAGGTCTGGGGTCAGGTCCCATGGTCATACAGGGCACCGTTTGGGGATGAGGGGTGAGTGGGTTCTAGGTTCACCCTTGAGATGTGTTGGGGGCACGAGAATGTGGCGTGTGGGGGCAGGAATGAGCCGTGGCTTAGGGGGAGAAGGTTCCAGGCAGGAGCCCCTCCAGGGCTGAGGCCTTGTGGCAGGAGCAGGCCTCCACGAGGGAGGGAGGCTGAGTGGACAGAGCCTCCTGAGTGTGACAGGAGTGTGAGGGGCAGGTGGACACGGTGGCCCTGGGTGGTGAGAGGAGGAGCCACCGAGGGCCGGGGAGGGAGTGGAGGCCTGACCTGAGTGCCGAGTGAGACGCCAGAGAGGCCCTGCTGGAAGCTGTCCTGCAGTCAGCTGGGGGCAGCAATAGCACATGACCAGGTGGCAGTGAGGCTGGTGCTCAGGTCCCTGGGGTGGCAGCCTTAAGAGGGGGGATCAGAGCAGGGTCTGGTCTGTGTGCTGCCGAGTGGGCACTTGGGTGATGGGTGTGGGTGCGAATTCCGAGCTGGAGTCAGGAATTTGGATCCGTATTCAGGTTGTGGGGGGCAGCGAGGCCACCAGTAGGGCCACGTGGAGAGAAGTCTGACGATAGCACTATCCACGTGTTTGAGGCCAGGCACGTGGGAAAGGCAGTTGGGGCCGTGGAGGTGACGTTGGTGGGCAAGGAGGACAGTGACCAGTGCGTAGGCCTGGAAGACGTGCAGAGGAAGTGTCCAAGGGTGGGGGCAGTGGTCCTGCTGCAGCAGGTTGGATGGAAGGGCACTGGACCACCTGGCTTGGCAGTGGACAGGAGTCCCGGCCTGTGCAGCCCACCCGATGCCAGCACTGGCAGGCCCCATGTCCCCGAGTGCTCGTGTGGCTGTGGTGCACACAGCCATGCAGGTTGTGTCGTGCCCTTGAGGAGCCCAGATGCATGCGCCTATGGTGAGTAATGCAGTGGCACAACTTCAGAGCCATGTGAGGAGTAGAGGCAGAGCATGCCCTGGGGTTTTGGGAGCCTGGGCGGTCATGACTGCTTATGTGGCTCTCGGGAGTCTCGTGAGGGCTGGGAGCTCACAGGGGACACATGGGGGCAGGGTGGGCTGTCACAATTGTGGAGCCAGGGAACCACCATGTAGGGAGGCCCTGGTCATCGTCAGGGGGTCTGGAGTCTTCTTTATATGACAGTTTTCCAGGGAGAAAAACTGAAGCAGCTTCGTCACACATGATAAGGTGACTAGAAAGGTAAACTGGGTGAATGTCGGTAAAGCATTAAGAAATGAAAGCATCCATGGAGACTTATTTGAAAGCAGTTCTTGACTGATGGACCATTTTCTTCTGATGTTCTTGACGTCATTGAATCTGGCGCACTAGGCGATGTTTTCGGAGTTATAGTGAGACTCATTTAGGGATGGATGGGGCAGAAACTGTGGTTTGGTTTGGGGTCACCTCTGTCCCTTTCTTGGCCTTTTGTTTCACTCAAGAAGGAGCTAACTTATATTAAAGAGAGGGCAGGAAACTTTAAACCACACACAAGATCATCTGGAAAGCATCAGAGCAATGTTTGTGGCAAAGTGAAATACATGAAAGGCTCTGTACACACAAGTCAGTGGCAGAAGTGGGAGATTCAGAAAAGCACAGGAGACACTTCCCATCATGGGGACGGTGGTGTATTGCCTTTAGGTTGTAAATTCTAATGACTATGGTTGATGTATTTTAACAAAAGTACTTTAAAAATTTTATTAGAAATTAAATTTTTACATTCTAATTTGCTCTATTCTCTTTTGGTATTAGTCCTAAATAGATTATTCTGCAGTTGTGTATAAAAATAAACATAGTTACCCAGGAAACCACTGACTTTTAAACATTTGTTTCAATAAATCATCCTACTAAATGGTACTGACCTTTATGAACAAGCCAGAGTCTAGATGTCTCTTTAAAACTTAGAAAAAAAAGAGCTGGGCATGGCGGCTCACACCTGTCATCTCACCACTTTGGGAGGCCAAGGTTGAGACCAGCCTGGGCAACATCGCGAGACTGTCTCTGTGACAATTAGCTGGGCACAGTGACATATGTTTGTAGCTCCAGCTATCCATGAGGCTGAGGCAGGAGGTTGAGGCTGCAGTGAGCCATGATTGTGCCACTGCACTCCAGCCTGGGCAACAGAGCGAGACCCTGTCTCTTTAAAAAATAGAGAAAGACTGGGCTTCGGTGGCTCAGCCTGTAATCCCAGCTCTTTGGGAGGCCAAGGTGAGTGGACTGCCTGAGCCCACAGGTTTGAGACCCGCCTGGGCAACTTGGCGAGACCTCGTCTCTACAGTAAATCAAAAATCAGTCGGGCATGGTAGCACACGCCTGTAGTTCTGACTACTTGGAAGGCTGAGATGGAAGGATCGCCGGAGCTCAGCAGG
Source organism: Tarsius wallacei (assembly GCA_963574415.1). NCBI lineage: Eukaryota > Metazoa > Chordata > Mammalia > Primates > Tarsiidae > Tarsius > Tarsius wallacei. The sequence goes on along the minus strand of CAUYQG010300854.1, from coordinate 14,193 downwards.
CCAACGCTGTGGTGGCCGGGAGCGTGCCATTGCACTCCAGACTGGGTGACGGAGTGAGACACCAACTCAAAACAAAACAAAACAAACAAACAAAAAAAGATTTAAAAAATTAATCAATTAAAAAAATAAAATATAGATAAATACATAAACAAAGGCTATCATCATCTAGAAATATTTATTATTTTTATCATAAAAAATAAAATTTATGGCCGGGCTTGGTGGCTCAGCCTGTAATCCCGTGCTTTGGGAGGCCGAGGTGAGTGGATTGCCTGAGCCCGCGGGTCCGAGACCCACCTGGGCAACTTGGCGAGACCTCATCTCTACAATAGATCAAAAATTAGCCTGGCGTGGTAGTGCGCACCTGTAATTCCAGCTGCTTGGAAGGCGAGGCGGAAGATCGCCAGAGCCCAGCAGGTCGAGGCTGCGGTGGCCGGGAACGTGCCACTGCACTCCAGTCTGGGCGACAGAGTGAGACTCCCAACTCAAAATAAATAAATAAATAAAATAAAATAAAATGAAATTTATTATTATTTATTCTTTGTGTATGTTAGTAATCCTAACTTCCCTTTGAAAATTGTCACTTTAAGGGAGCTGTAATGTATGGGCTGTGATCATCACATAATACTATTAGCAGATATGTTCACTGTATTTCACATAATTGAAGATCTTTTCTTTTGAATTTCATTTTTAGAGACTGTCATGCAGTTCCTTGAGAAACTCTCTGACAAGCTTTTTGAAAGGTTGGTTTTCATCCTACTGTTTAGTTTTTCCTTTATATGTTATTTAGTTTTTAGAGAAGACACGATTGATGAAAAATCAGGAAGTGACTGGGAGTCTGTGTGGAAGGTGGGTCACATGGTGGCTTCTTCCTGTGGAATGCTCACTGGAGGCTCCTTGGGAGGGTGACACTGTAGTCTTCAAAGGTGCCAATTTCGGGACCCAGGCGGTCCTCTCTCATGAACCAGCTGCCTTTTAGAATCTGTTGCTCAGTGAATAATTTAAAATTTTTCCCCAAACCTTTCTGAAGCTACTTTTTTTTGCTTGACCCTTTGATTTAGCACCATGCTCTTACCACTGAACTAACCGGCCAACCACTGTGTTTATGACAAGTTTGTGAAGTGGTCTTTCTCTTCTTTTGGCATAAATATGAGGTGCTCACCTCATATTAATCTGCGTTTTTGACTTAGTAGAGTGGCCTAAGAATGCTCCTTCTGGGCGTTTGTAATGTCCAGCTGAGTGCTTCACTCTCCTCGATGGGCCCCTTTGTTATACAGAGTATATCCCTCATCCAAAATGCTTGGGACCAGACACCTTTCAAATTTCAGACATTTTTGGATTTTGGGGCATTCACATATAGGTAATGAGATATTTTGGGGATGGGACCCAAATCTAAACACGGAGTTCATTTATGTTTCATATGTGTACCTTACACACATAGCCTGAAGGTAATTCTGCACAGCATTTTTAATAGTTTTGTATGTGAACTAAAGCTCTTACTGCATTGGGACTGTGGCTCATGATGTGAGGTCAGATGTGAGATTTTCCACGATGGTGTCATGTGGCCTCAGAAAGCTTTGGGTCAACAGTGCTCAAAACTGTGACCTGCCCCGCCGCACCCTTCCAGGGCCCTAGTCATGCACTCGCCCTCCCCTGGCTTCTTCAGGACTTAAGGAAGAGTGAGCAGAGCTGCCTTAGACACTGAGGGTCCAGGAGGAGTTGTGGCGGGGTTGGGAAGAGGGCAATGCCTTCTCTTTTCTCCTTATGATGCTGTCTGGAGTTCCACTGGCCTTTTTTGACTGCACCAACATGTTCAATTTCAACTTACATTTCTGTTTTGGACTATAAACTCATGACCTAGGACTTATTTCTCTCTAGTCTGGATTATGCATATAAATTCTAAAATGTTCTTTTAATAATCCCGGTGAACCACTGTCTTTGATATAATGAAGAGAGAGGGTTAATTACACCGTCATTTGAGAATATGTTCTCCCTTGCTTTGCTGGGTAAGTTTTGTAGTCTTTCTCTAGTTGGATGTAGCTGTAGAATTTTGAGCAATCTTATCTTTCATAAATTTACAGTTATATATAGGAGTTAATTCCAATAAACACATCATCTTCTACAGATATTAAGTACCTATTTAATCATTGTCTAGCTAGAGTTTTTCTATAGGGGAAAAATTATGACTAGCAGTTTTAAATTTAATGTGTTATTATTCTTTTCTAGAAAGTAATTTGTTTAGTCTCTTACCTTTTTAAGGTATAGCAAAAAATAATGATTTAGCGTTTGCTGATAACTGCTTTGCATGTTTCATGACATTGCTAGCACGTCCAGGCTTTAGGACTTTTGAGATATGTACCTGGCCGCTATGATGCTTTTTAAGGCAGCAATGGCAGTAATGCACTGACTGCCATGTTGTTGTTTCTTCTAACACCTATGTTAAATTTGGATTAATACTGATTTGCATTTGCACTATTAATTGTGTCTAATTTTATCAGAAATATTGCAGTGTAGCACAAGCAACCCAGCTCTTTCTTAATGTACTTACTAGAATTTCATTTTAACAAGTAACAATAAACCTGTTTTACAGAACTCTAAAGGATTTTGAGATGATTCAAGGGATGAAAATGAAGCTAAATCCTCAAAATTCTGTAAGTAACTATTTTGAAGTGTGTTATTATGATATAAATAGTCTCTCAACTGAAATTGTTATCTTTTGGTTCTGGAACTTTCTTGTGATAAGCTGGGGTTAGTGTAGTCTCATTTCTGATCCATGGTTTTGGTGAATCAAGATGTTGAAATATTTGATTCTGATGTCTGAGTCTGACGTTGCCTGGGAATACAGTACTTTTATCATTAGCTGACATGCTACACACATGAGTGTGTATGTGCAGATGTGTGTTATGTGTGTATATGAACACGGGGTATGTGTGTTTGCAAAGGTTGTTCTGCTCTGGGAAGTTGGTTTCTCATTCTGAAGTGGGCTTTAAAGAAGCTCACAGAGGCCTGATCTGGCAGGAGGCAATTTAATCATCAGTGCTAATGTTGCCGTTGACTAGTTTGTTGGTTTGTTAGCTAAGGCACTCATTTAAGTAGGTAAGCATTAGGCTGACAGGTAACGCCTGTAGTCCCTGTACTTAGGCTGAGGCAGGAGGATTGCCTGAGCCCAGGGGGTGGAGGCTGTGGTGAGCCGTGATTGTGCCATTGTATGCCAGCCTGGGCAACAGAGTGAGATTCCCAACTCAAAAAAGAACAAAATTAGACTGACAAAATCTACCCCATTCTAAAATCACTTAATTACTGTTTTTCATCATAAAGTCATGTGATCACATGATCCATAGTCATCGGGGAGATTTGGGGAAATAGACCCGAGGTCTAGAAACCATGGCCTGGCTTCCCAAGTACAAGCCCTGAGAGCCAGCGGGACTCTGGCACCTTGGCGATTTGCAGAGGAGCACATTGGTTGTGAGCTTGCAGGAGGGCTGTGTGGAGGAACTGGGGTGGTCATTGCGCACTGTGACTGGGCAGGGAGGTCCCTTTAGGAAGCTGGGGCATAGGTCAGAGTTTGGTGTATATAGAGACAGAAAACATAAAAAAAAAAAGAGAAGTTGCCAAAAGCTGGTTCAGTCAACGTTACTGGCCTGGAAACTGCCCCCGGACATTGTGGCATCACTGTCAACACAGGCCCTTCGCAGATGCCTGGCACGCCCAGCCCTCTGGGGTGTCTGATGTGGTGGGTGGCTGCGCCCTCTGCCTGCTGCCCTTGCCAGACCTGCTCTGGCTGTAGAACAGGGGTCCTGGAGTGTGGTCCCTGGGCCCGACACTGTGGCATCACCTGGAAACGTGCTAGAGAGACAGGTTCCAGCGCCCCTTAAGACCCACGGTGGCAAGGGCCTGGGGTGAGCCACAGCCTGTGTGTCAGCAGGCCCTCTGGGCATCACCCCGTCCTGGGCAACTGGGCCTGCCATCCTTTCCGAGCTCTCGGTTCTGCCATGCCTGTTCCATAGCCTGGATTGGACCCTGTGGCTTCACCTGTGGGAGCTGTGGCTGCCTGCCTGGTCTGCTGGCCTTCTGTTCACGCTCTGTACAGAGCTGTCCTGGATGTGGCTGTCGACAGTGGCCTTGCCCGGTGTTGGGCAGTGGCTGGTCGTCACTCCTGCCTGTCTCTGAACGAGTAGTGAAGGGGGGAGTTGCCACCGGCGGGGTTTTCCAACACCGGTCTGTCACCTCCTGTGTAAAACCCTTTAACAGCTCCGAGCACTCGTCCGATTTCCCTTCTCTGGCCCCTCCTCCTGCCTGACCCCACTACCGGGCTGCTGACCTCTCGAGCTGCAACTTCTGCTGCCCTCAAGCCACGCCAGTGTGTCAGTGCCCTCTGCTCTCCCCTCAGCCAGCGTGGCGCTCCCTGCTCTGCTCACTGACTTCTGTTTTCTTTCATCCTTTAACTCTGATATCCATGCTTCTAGCATTCACAGCCGCCATACACAGGAGTGCCTACTTCGTTCTCATCTGGGTTGGCTGTCCAGTCCTAAGATTCAGCCAGATGTGGTGGCTCATGCCTGTAATCCCAGCGCTTTGGGCGGCTGAGGCAAGAGGGCTGCTTGAGCCCGGGAGTTGAAGACCAACCTAGACAACATAGCAAGACTTTGTCTCTAAAAAAAATTTTTAAAAGCGCCAGGCATGGTGGCTTATACCTGCAATCCCAGCACTTTGGGAGGTCGAGGTGAGAGGATTGCCTGAACCCAGGGGTTTGAGACCAACCTGGACAACTTGGCAAGACCTTGTCTCTACAATAAATCAAAAAATTAGCCGGGCGTGGTGGCACATGCCTGTGGTTCCAGCTGCTTGGAAGGCTGAGGCGGGAGGATTGCCGAGCCCAGCTGGTTGTGGCTGTGGTGGCCGTGAGCGTGCCACTGTACTCCAGCCTGGGTTACAGAGTAAGACTCCAACTAAAAAAAAAAAAAAAAAATTAAAAAAATAGCCGGGCGTGTTGGTACATTTCTGTAGTCTAGCTACTTGGGAGACTGAGGCAGAAGGATTGTATAAGTCTAAGAGGTTGAGGCTGTGGTAAGCCATGAGCGCCGCCACCGCACTGCAGCCTGGGCAATGGAGTGAGACTCTGTCTGAAAATGAATAAATAACTAAAATTCAGTGCAGACTTCACCCCTTGCAAGGCATTTCCTGGCCTTCTGCTGTGATTTAAGAGTGCTTCTTATGAGCTGTGTCCCTGTGGCACAGCATAAACATGACAGACTATCCTCTGGCTGTTGGGTCACTTTCTACTTCTGAGACCATCAGATCTTTGATCTAGGAACCATGTCTGTCTTGGTTTCGTGTCCTTAGAGTCTGGCTCTGTCTGGCCCTTGTGGACAGTGCGTCATCGTCTGTTAGAGAAAATGTGTGCCGGGGCTAAGCCCGGAGGACTGGAGATCCGGGGATGCAGTCCCTGCCCTTAAGGCGCTCAGAGGAGAGAGAACTAAGCTACACGCATTGCAGGCCGCCATCCAGGACAGAAGCATCACCACAGAGTACAGGAAAGAACCCCTGTCAGTTGGAGAGATCAGGCCTAGGCAGAAATTCAGAAGGCCCACGGCGACCGGGAGGCTTATACTGGCTGAGCCCTTCCTCATGCCTCGGCAGCTCCCAAGCATTCAGGGACCTGCAGGAGGGGCCATCAGTTCACTCGGCACGTGGTCCCTGCATGACTGCCATGCACAGGCAGCATCAGGGAGCAGGGATGGGGAGAGGAGCAGGGACGGCCCTGTCCTCATGCTGTCATGGCCTGGTATGGAGTGAAAGCTGAAACCCAGGTAGTCTGGCTCCCGGTCTCTCAAGCACACTCCTGACCACCTGGACGCTTTGTGGGAAGGACGGTTTGTTTAGGTATCAAGTTAGCAGTTGTCAAAAACAACTATGATGGCAACACTTCTTTAGGACTTATTTTCTTTGCCCAGATTAGCATTACTTTTGCCTCAGTTACGCTTTAAATTGTTGCTTTCATTTTTGAGGTCTCCCCTAAGATTCTTGCTTAGACTTGGAAAGAGCCTTAATCTTACCTTGAGTGCCTGGATCTTACCTGCAGTGTGTTTCATGGATTATTCATGGCTACATTTTGGGAGGGCTTCATTATGGCTGATTTGATCCACTGGTGTTGGCTCTGGTCATTTTTCCATTGGAGAATGACACCCGCTCCCTTCCCCAGGTTCCTGGTGGGCCTTCTTTACACCTTTATTGCAGGGAGTGAAAATAAAGAGCCATGTACACACTTGTTGGGCTTTTATGAAATGTTCCAGAATACATGAACAGTAGCTGGTTGTAATCTAGAAGCTGGTACAGCTGCTGATAGAAACGAGGAAACCTCCACAGCTTTGGTAACATGGCTTGTCCCCCGCAGGAGGTGATGCCGTGGGACCCGCCCTACTACAGTGGCGTGATTCGTGCAGAGAGGTAAGTTTCCAAGAGCTCCCACGGAGAAGGGGGAAGGAAGCTGGTGTGTACTCTGCTTCAGGGATTTCAGACCCCTACCAGTGCTTGCGCTTTAAATTCCAGAGGAGAAGGGAAAAGGAAGATGGTGCGTGCTGTCCTCGCAGCTGCTGTGCCCCAAGCCTGCTTCCTCCAGACCCTCTGCTGGTGCAGTCGCGCCTGCCCGCATGCTTCTTCTGCTGCGTGTGTCGTTCCCTAGTTTAGGATTCTCAGTGTCCCCTCGTGAGGTCTGGATCTGGACCCCGCCCTCCCTTTGTGTCACTGTCTGGTCTTCTCACCAGGCCGGGCATCTGAGACTGGGACGTTGCTGGAATCCCTTTCGTGTCCCGTTTCTGGCCCAGGGCCGGCTTGGCAGGTGTCTGCGGAACCATGCGGCGCTGGAGATGTCCTGATGTCTCCTCACTTTTTGTACGTTTGTTTGAACGTGCTGTCAGTGTGCGATGGACACGTCTGCAGGGACGTCTTCATGAAGCAGGTTTTGGAGGCCGTGTTGACCAAGCACGCCTCTGACTGCTTGTCCTTTGCTTGCTGCACTGTGGATGGATAGTGGATATGCCTTTCTCTCACAGATAGATCCCATTGCCGTCATTTTTATATTTATTTATAAGCCTGAGAAATACAGAGTTCTGTGCAAAGGAAGCCCATTTAAAAATGTTTATGGCCAAGCAAATTTATATGCCCAATAGGAATTGTTTTTAAAGTCTTAGAACCCTACTTCTTAACAACTCATTAACGGTTTTCTCTTGTAGTTAATTCTTGCGAGATGCAGTTTAGCTGTGAGAGTTCAGATTGTCAAGTCAGACTTTGTTTATCTTGATGGTTTATTGTGGCATTGTGCCCCTTCCTGGGCAGGCACGTGTGAGGCGTCACGAGTCACCGGTGTGCTGAAGAGCCCCCTGGGTTTTCGCTTGTTTTCCCCTCTGGCTTCTATCCTGGCTCCTCCCAAGCCAGCTTCTCTTACAAAGCATGGCTGTCTCAGGTCCGGTAGGCAATGGCTTTGGCGAGCTGCTGTTTTTAACTCATGTTTTCCAGATTTCGCGCCAGGCATCTTTCTCATAAAAACACGTCAACTGTTACTCAAAGTCTGTAACAATTTGGGTTAGGATAAGCTGTGAGTGCTTAGAATACAGTACAGCTAGACATAAGCTCTTGTTGTACACATGTGTTTTCTGGTTGTAAAACTTTAGACCCTGCTTCCTATAATTGCATAAAAAGTAGAATTTCTCATTTAAAATTCTTTCAAAGAAACATTTGGCTTGGTTTTTGGCCTGTGAAAGATGTAGCATAAAGGAATGCTAAAATTTGTTCATTAATACTTTTTACATTTATACGAAGTATTTGATTATTATCATTTTTCTTTCTGGAGATGAGGTCTCACTGTGTTGCCCAGGCTGGTCTCAAACTCCTGGGCTCAAGCGATCCTCCTGCCTCAGCCTCCCAAAGTGCTGATCCCACAGGCATGAGCCACTGCGCCCGGCCCGATTTGATGATTGACGTTGGAAAGTAGTATAATGTGGATGCATATGTGTCTCCCTTTTGCTACTGTAATTTTTGTGTGGCTTTCCTTCCATGTCATGGCCCCTGTGGCCTATTATTTCAGTTCATGCCTTAGCCTTAAATTTAGTGTTAGTTTTGTCATTTGACTGTACTCTGTCAGTACAGCGTGTCCAAATGGTGGTTCCTTGAAAACTTATGCCTGCGTATGTGAAGATTTGGAAAGGTGTGATCAACAGGCATTTAAGCATGTGCATTGGCAGGGGCCTGGAATCCCAAGGAGTTTGATGTCTTAACAGAAGCTGGTGAGTGCAGGCTCATTCTCACCTCCCTGAGTGCCATCCTGGAAAGGCTTTCTGCCGCCGCCTGACTCTGGAGTTGGTGCATGGAGATCTCTGACCTGGGTGGGCTGGGAATTTTCACTCTTCCTCACTCACCGCAGGGACAGAGTCCTGTCATCCAAGTCCACCTCTGGGAGAAAGGGAAGCCCTGAGGCAGCGGGCAGGGTGGCCCGAGGACCTGGGGGACCCTGGCTCGGTCTCCGAAGGAGCAGCATGACTAGGGGAGTTCCTCAACCCCTGTAGGCCTCCTGGTGAGACTGTCTACAAAACGGGGATTGTCATCATCCCTGCTCCACTGTCAGGGTTGAATGAGTTGACACTGGCATTACTAGGAATCAGGTGGTGTCATGTGGGATTGGCCATGACTGGACAGTCTTCCAGCAAACTTTCCACTCTGTGGGATGCTTTTTTTTTTTGAGTTGGAGTCTCACTCTTGTCACCCAGGCTGGAGCGCAATGGTATGCTCACAGCCACCGCAGCCTCGACCTGATGGGCTTAGGCGATCCTTCCGCCTCAGCCTTCCAAGTAACTGGAACTACAGACATGCACCCCCATGCCTGGCTAGATTTTGTGATTTATTATAGAAACAAGGTCTCTCCAAGTTGCCCAGGCTGGTCTCGAACCCCCGGGCTCAAGCAATCCTCTCGCCTCGGCCTCCCAAAGTGCTGGGATTGTAGGCTGAGCCACTGCGCCTGGCCTGCGGGATGCTGTTTAAGTGCACTCTAAAATTTTTCGAGGGAGGGGCTGGCTCTCCCCTGAGCACACTCCTGTCAAGTGTGCTGAGGGTGTGGCTGGGCTGTGGATGCTGGTGAGAATCCTTGGTGACAGCACCCAAGCAGGGAGTCGACCTTGCTGGTGTCTCGCAGGGAGGCCTCTGACTGGCAGGAGCCACTCGCGCTGCTGCTTCCCTGCAAAGTCAAGGTCACAAGGTCACCCCTGCCCTCAGAATGCCATTGATTGTCATTGCAGGCCTTTGGATCCGATCACAGCCTGCTTTCCTTTACGAGAAACAGACACGTGCATGTGTCCTGACCGCCTCCCCCCACTTCCCATTTCCTTCCACCAGACCCTTTGTGTCTCAGGTCGTGTCTGGCAAGCAGTGGGCTCCATCGCCTCCCTTGTCTGTCTTGCACACTGGTGGCATCTTGCCCAGGGTCCACGGCGCCTGTGGCGCTGCACTAGCTTCAAGCAGCTCCTGTCTTCTCGTGCTCAGGCCTGCATGCTGTATGCTTGACCTGCGCGTTACATGTTCTTGTGGACATGTGACTGCCTCTTGCGTGTTAAGTGCATCTTGTCAACCTTATTTCAGAGCTCCGCAGAACACACACTTTGGGCGCTCAGTAAATACCTATTGGTTGGTAGCTGTGATTCAAGCCCATGTCTAAACTAGTAATCGGCAATGGCTGTTAACAGCAGTCTAGTGATGAGGCTGTTTTGGAAAGAGAATGCCATACTTTCTTGCATGACGTTTTTCATCCAGATTTGCTGAAAGTTGTGCGGCCCTTTGGAGGTCTTCTTGGTGCTCACGTCCTGCTCATTGAGTCTGTGAACTCACCGGCGGTGCGGGGAGCATGGTGTCACCTGCCCGAGGTCTACATGGGACTTGAGCTCAGTTTAAGTTTCAGTGCCAGTTGATGTCTTTGGCTATTGACTCAGTAAAAGAGCCGGGAAAGGGGACGCAGAAACACAAGGATCGAGGGTTTGGGGCGTCTGTTTTGAGTAGCTTCACGGGCAAATGATTGAGCATGGGTTCGAGGTTTCAGTCGTCTTGATTGATGGGAGAGGGCTGAGAAGCACAGGGAGTGGGCGAGGAGAGGAAGGGGCGTCTGAGGAAGGGGACTGAGGTGGGCAAGCGGAGCGGAGTGGGACTTCTGAGTTCTCGTCAGTGCGTCACCGACGCAAGACTTCAGCGTGTGGCTGACACAGTGTGAAACCAGGAGGGCTCTCCTTGGCCTGGAAACCCTGGGGGCTTTCTTTGGCTTTTATGCTTAGGATTTCAGATTTATTTCAAGTCTCCACTGTCCGCCTAAAGGAAAGCAAGAACCTACTTAGGAGCAGGAGAGGAAAGGACCACGTTTTTCAGCACAGAGGCCAGTTCGGGAAACACCGTAGGGGGTTGAACAGCTGTTGCAAATCTTCAGACGGGGCACTTTGTCTTTTTTTAAGTTTTGGTGTAGGATTCTCCATGGAAGAGTAAAGTTAGTTCAATATGAAAATATATATGAAATTATTTTATCTGAAATTAAACTATTTTTGACTGGATAGGATGCACCTACGTAGCTCAGAAAATCAAAACAGTGTTAAGGCGTGTTCACTGAGAATGATCCAGCTTGGCCCAGAGGCCATTGTTTTCAAGTTGGTGAAGGTGACCTTCTGGCATTTTGTTTTTAGTGCTTTGGGGACAATATTCTGCAAGTAACAAGTTTCAGCAAGTCATATCTCATTTCTTATAGTGCTACTTCATGTGATCATTGGGAGGTGGGATTCAGGATTACCTGTTCCCTGCTAAGATAATATTCTCCAAGTCTTAAGAGCGTTCACATGCTGAACTAAGGATATCTTGTGCTTTAAACCCTTCAGAGGACACTGGGCTCTCACAGAGGGCTGTTTGATGTGTTAGTGTAGATGCAGTGACCTTGGTGGTTCTACGTGCTTCAGAATCAACCTTTATTGTGAAAGCTTCCAAAGTAAACAGGGAAGGAGAGCAATGTGAGCAGCCCCAGGATGTGCCCCCAGGTTCGGCTGTCTTTGCCCCATCGCTGGCTACGTTTGCTGTATTGCTCTTTTGCTTTTCTTTCCTCGCTTCCTCTCTCCCTCCTGGCTCCCTCCTTTCCTTCCTTTCTCCTTGCCGAAACACGGTCACACGTTGCTTAATAAGAGAGACACATTCTGAGAAATGTGTCCTCAGGCGATTTCATCTTGGGGTGACTGTCACAGCACGTGCTCACACACATCTGGATGGACAGCCTGCTGCATATCTGGGCCACATGGGCTAGCCTGTGGCTCCTGGACTGCACACGTGCACAGCATGTGACTGCACTGCTACTGCAGCAGCTGCAGCACAGTGAGGAGTGTGTGTGTACCTGAACACACCTAGACCTAGAGAAGGTACAGCGAAAAGGCAGCATAAAGGATAAAAATGGCACACCTGTCTAGGGCGCTTAGCATGAATGGAACTTGCAGAAGGACCGTAAGTCGCTCTGGGTAAGCCCATGAGTGAGTGGCGGGTGGACGTGAAGGCCCAAGACATCACTGCACACTTGGGCTACACTAAATTTATAGAAAAATATTTTTCTTCAATAATAAATTAACCTTTTTTTTTTTTTGAGTCAGTCTTACTCTGTTGCCCTGGCTGGAGTGCCATGGCATGCTCATGGCCACCACAACCTCAACCTGCTGGGCTCAGACGATCCTTCCATTTCAGCTTTCCAAGTAGCTGGAACTACAGGCACGTGCTACCATGCCCAGCTTATTTTTTGATTTACTGTAGAGACGAGGTCTCACCAAGTTACCCAGGCTAGTCTTGAACCCCTGAGCTCAGGCAGTCCTCTCTCTTTGGCCTCCCAAAGTGCTAGGATGACAGGCTTGAGCCACCACGCCTGGCCAACTTACTGTAACTTTTTTACTTTATAAACTTTTTAATTTTAAAAAACTTTTGGTACTTTTGTAATAACTTTTTTTTTTTTTTTGGAGTCTCACTCTGTTGCCCAGGCTAGAGTGCAGGGGCATGCTCACAGCCACTGCAGCCCTGACCTGTTGGGCTTAGGTGATCCTTCCACCTCTGCCTTCCAAGTATCTAGAACTACAGGTGTGTGCCACCATACCTGGCTAATTTTTTGATTTATTGTAGAAATGAAATCTTGCCAAGTTGCCTGGACTTGTCTCAAACCCTTGGGTTCAGGCAGTCTTCTCGCCTCCGTCTCCCAAAGTGCTGGGATTGCAAGCGTGAGCCACTGTGCCCTGCCTAATAACATTTAGCTTAAGACACATAATATAGCTGAACGCAAATATTTCTGTATATGCTTATTCTATAAGCTTTTTTCTATTAAAAATTTTTCTTTTTACTTAAGCTTTTTTGTTAAAAATGAAGACACAAGCACAGCCATGAGCCTAGGCCACACAGGGTTGGGACTATCAGTATCCCTGTCTTCCTTCTCCATGTCTTGTCCCCCTGGAAGGTCTTCAGGGGCAGTGACACGCATGGGGCTGTCATCTCCATCGTCACAACACCTTCTGGAACACCTCCCCTGGGACCTGCCTGCGGCTGTCTTACAGTTAGCCTTAAACAAGCAGGAGGAAACTCTAAAATAACAGTAAAAAGTATTGTATAGTAAGTGCATAAGCCAGTCACATAGTTATCCGTTATTCTTACCAAGTGTCGTGTGCTGTACATAATTGTATGGGCAGACTCTTACCCACCTGGCAGCTCCACTGGTAGGGGAGTCAGGCTTTGTACTTCGACCCTCCGACAGCTAGGATATCCCGAGATGACAGGAATTTTCCAGCTCTGTTATCATCTCATGGGACCACCACAGTCCATGTGGCCCCTCGTTGGCAGAAGCTTTATGTGGCACATACCTGTGCTTGTAGAAACCTTGGCCCCCTGCCCCTCACTCTTATATAGTTATTATGTATCTAAAAGCACGAGCATCTTCTCACGAAACCCCAGCATCATCGTTACCCGGTAAAAATCCACGCAGTTTGTTGGCATCATCTGAAACCCCATCTGCATGTGTATTTCCTTGGTGTCAGCTGGTGTTTCTCCCAGGCAGCTTGCTGGAGGAGGACCCTGACGGGACCTGGCACGTCGCCGGCTTTTCTGCCCCCCAAGTCTCTTGCCTCCAGAGCCGCACCCCACCCCTCCTGCCCTGCCACCCCCATATTTTTATTGCCCATGACGGTTGTCGAAGAGGCCAGGCCATGCGTCTCACAGCATTTCCAGCCTCCTGGATGTGCCTGGCACCTCCTCGTGGTGTTGCTTCCTGGGCTCCTGCCTTCCCAGCATTCCCCTGAGCCGGATGCTGGTAGATGGTGGTGTAGATGTGTGTCCATCACATCAGAAGGCAGGAAGAACCCACTACCCAGTGTGGGAGGTGGCGGTCCCAGATGGGCCCCAGGTGGACCGATGCCGACACGACCTCTGCACTTCGGCCAGCAAGGGGTCTGTGTGGTGTTTCCAGCAACATAGCCGTACCCAGTTCCCACCCAGTGCTCACCCAGTGGCTGTGTCACCCATGGATGGGCCTGGTCTGAACCAGCCAGCTTTTTAGTTACCAATTTTTGAAATGAAGTATTAAAGTAGCTTTCTGAACTGGTGACAAATGGGTATATTTTGACTTTTTCTTTTTAAAGTGTCATTATGAACTTACAAATTCCACTGATTCAATGTGTCTTCATCCACCACAGTCATTCTTGGGGCGATGCCAAATTTGTCACGACTTGGCCAGATACACTGAAAAGTTTCAATACCTTGATTTCCATTGCAGCCTTCTGGGAGAGTGTTCAGTGGGACTCAGGATGAAAAGTTGTGTGTTCAGGCCCCACTGAGTTTGAGAACCAGTTGTTGAATCTCTGCAGGGCAGGAGGGTGTGGTGAGTTATCTGAGTCCGTGGCCCGGGGGCATCTGAGGATGGGCACCTGTCGCTGGCTGGTGGTTCTGCCAGGGCTGGGAAAGCCCCGAAGATGCATGCCGCCTGCCACTCTCTGCTCACCGTTCCTTCCCAAGGCTCTGGGGCACGCTTGCCTTCTCCTTTCTGCTGTGCCGCTGTTCCTTGTGCCAGCCTCAACCTCCGCTTAGTCAGTCTGGAGAAAACATTTGCACCAAGGGCCAAGCGCCCGCCAGGTCCCCATGGATGGACAGGGAACCCACCCAGGGCAC
>CAUYQG010300852.1:0-13119 GCA_963574415.1 Tarsius wallacei | reverse complement strand
CCGCCCGCCCGGCCCGCCTCTCCACCCCTCCCCCCCGCCCCCCGGGCTCGCCCCCTCCCCCCCCGGCCCCCCCCCCCCCCACCTCTGGTGGGGGTGGGGGGGGGGGGGGGGGCGCCCGCCCCACAGTTTAGAGAAAATATATAATTAGATATTGTATTTATATAAATATGAGCTAACTGAATCACATATTCTGGGCCAGAATACATACATCACCTATATTACAGAATTACATATGTATTTTTAGTCAATAATGTTCCTGGTAGTATTTTGTTTAAAAAAATTATCCCTCCATAATGATGGGTTTTTTTAAATTAAAAAAAAAAAATACTGCATCCCTCCATGCAGATAATTAATTGAGAGAATTCTACGGCCAAGGGACTCATTATGATGCAGTTAGTTAGTTCAGAGACAAAAGCTTCTTGGGATAAAGCATACAGAGAGCAGGGGAAGAGGATGTAGAGGTTGAATTCGGTAAGAGATATCAGCTCCAGAAACATTGTGGATTATACAGAGTACTAAAATAATATGTGCAGACTGGGAGAGGAAATTTCAACAGTAACAGAGAGGGAGAGAAGGTGAAGAATATTCAAGGAAGAGGATGAAGGAACAGAGCAGCTCTCAAACGGTTCGAGAGCTCAGGTAAGCAAGAGTACAAGAAGAAAGGTGTGATAACAACTCAAGGGGAGATAGCAAAGAATTAATACAAATGGAAACAATTTCGTGCTTAGTCACTCTAAGCAGAGATCTGCAGTTCTGATGTCCCTGAATATATATGAAACAGAGGATAGAAAAAATAAAAAGCAAAATGTCAGCAGACCAAGCAAACAGATATGTTTGTCAGGGAAATGTGTTTTAAGGAGTAGACACGGCAGACACACGCTCTCATCATGCATAAGTGATCTTATCCAGGCCTATAGGGCTTTGGATATCAGTTATATGTTGATAATGCCCAAATTTATTTCTATAGCACAGACGTCTCCCCTGGGCGCCATCCTAGGCTTAAAACTGAGTATTGAACTTCATAACAATGCTCAGCCTCTCTCTCATGAGCCTGGCCTCCTCCCATCATTTTCCATCTTCTTCATCTACTGAGGACAAAAGCAGAAAGAAGAAAGCCAAAGAATCCCAAAGGTAGCATGCTCAAAATAAAGCTTGATTTCCATCCTCTTCACACACTCTCTCCCTGCTTTTTCTCCACTGTCTCCCATCTCTTTTGATAATACCATCAAGGTACAGGGTTGAAATCAACAAGCCTAGGGGGGTCTCCCTGTCTCCATTTTCTCCTCAGATTCATTATTGAATTCTGCATCAAGTCTCTTTGGTTATGTGTACAAGCTATCCAGGATATAATGCCTTTCCACCATCTCCATTTCTGTCCCCCTCTCTCCTGCTTTACTCCCATGGTCTACTTCAACAGCCTGTGGATCAATCAGGACCCGAGGAGGAAAGAGATGGCATCCTCACGCTGGGTGATTGAAGAGACTGTTTGCAAAGGTGCGGAAAGAACTTAGGAAATGGCACGCACCCCACAGCTAGTACCACTGGCAGAAAGATGAGAGAAAGCTGCAAGGTGAGGACCAGCTGATGAAAGTTTGAATCTCTTATAGTAGGACAATACCAGCCCATGGAGACCCCTCAGGGAAAAACATATGCCCTTCCTCACTCTCATGCTTTGCTCTGATTTCTTGCCAGCATCCCCATTAACCAGATGCAACAGGAAGTCAGAGAGCATCTCCTGATACAGTCTGTGCCAGTGAGTCTTCCAGAACACACATGAGGTGGACATTGGAGGAAGGGCGGCAAGCCTTCCGACTGGTTTCCTCATTCCACCTCGCCTCATTGCAATCAATTCATCATCCCTCGGTCACTTCCACAGAGAACTCTTCCTTAAGTGTTCTTTTAGAGTAGTCAATTTTGTTTCCACTAGGATTACTCTTTGTCTTATTATCTCATGCCATTCTCTTCCATCATGGTCACATATAACTATCCAAAATCATTGTACAGATGGAAGGATGGATGGATGGATGAACCAATAATGAAAATTTTAATGTTCTATCTCTCTCCACCAAAACATGACTCTCAACTCTATAAGACAGACACCTAGCATGGTTTGTTCACTGCTGTATCCCCAGTAAATGAAAACAAAGGCTCACTCAGTAAATACCTGCTGAAAGAATTAATAAAGACATATTTGGATTGTTGTATATAATTAGATGTATAATAAAGAGACTTGAGATATTTGTGGAAGTATGTCAAAAAATAATACCTGTGATTAGTCTTAGAGGAAATCAACTTGGACTCCCGGAGAGCTGTGTCTCAGTCATCACTAGGTGGACCTGATAAACAAGGGTCTTTAAAAGTAGAAGAGGGAGGTTGAAGAGCTCATTAAAACCATTCAATGTGAGACAGATTTGACCTCATTTTGCTGGTTTTGAAGAAGGCAGAAGGAGCCATGAACCAAGGAGTTCAGGCAGCTTCGAGAATCTGAAAAAGGCAAAGAAATAAGATTATTCCCACCACCTCTAGAATGGAGAGCAGCCCTGCTGTCACGTGGATTTCAGGCCAGCGAGACCAGTGTTGGACCTCCAACCCGCAGAACTGTTAAGATATAAATTTGTGTCATCTTAGGTTTGTGATAATTTGTTACAGCAACAAATACAATGAGAAAGCATTTCTGTTGTACTATATCCTCACAAATACTGGAATTTTTCACTCTTGGCCAGTTTGCTGGGTGGGAAATGATGTCTCATTGTGATATTATTCTGCATATATATATATAAATGTGTGCACATATATATATGCATATATTTATTTATGTATACATGTATATTTATTTGTATACATTCTCCTTATCACTACTCTCTAGTTTTATATTTCAATTATTTTTTATTTATGTTCCTTCCTTCCCCACTAGAATGTAAGCTCCTTTAGAGTTAGTATCTTCAATTATCTGCTTACTGC
Source organism: Tarsius wallacei (assembly GCA_963574415.1). Classification (NCBI taxonomy): domain Eukaryota; kingdom Metazoa; phylum Chordata; class Mammalia; order Primates; family Tarsiidae; genus Tarsius; species Tarsius wallacei. The sequence goes on along the minus strand of CAUYQG010300852.1, from coordinate 10,158 downwards.
TGAATGCCTGACACATACTGATACATACATCCTCAAAACTTTTTATTGAATACATTAATGAATAAATTCGACCTGGTTCCCATGTATGCTTCTTGAGTTTTGACTACAAGTTGCACATTTTCCATGAGATGTGGAACAGATGTATGTTCTCTTAGAGAGCATTTACATTTTCTCCTGCCAGGTGGCTGGAAGCACTACCAGTTTGAGATCACTTTAGCATAATTGCTCAGTCTCTTCAGATACATCCTTGGTATTTCAGATACTCTAAATTTAGACTACAAATCTATGAGGTCTCGCTTTTTACTGTAACTTTTCAGGCACTTCTGCGCAAAGTCAAGAATCAAGCAGTTCATCGTTTGGATGAGATGATGGAGAGAGGGTAGGCATTTCTTGTTCACCAAAATACTGTGAATAACAGTACAGCTTTTAGGGATGATACATTCAACAGTGAGATTTTCCTAGCAGTCACCCTACTGTGATGAGGCCCAGAGCTTTGCAGTCTGTTCCTTGTGGCCCTTAAACTCATGAGAAACAAAATTTGAGTTCATTGGGTTTAACAAATGCCTTCAAGGCTAAAACCAACTTCAGTGCTCAACGTGCGATGCTGGGTTCCATCCTTCCCTTATTCCTAAATCTAGGTATTTCTCACTTTCCTGTCAGTTCATCAAATACTTTTAAGGAAATGTTTTCCCCATTTTGGCGGGGCTATGCACTGACCAAAACGAAGTCTCCTGTCTCCAGCCAATGGCCTAAGAATCTCTGTCCATGAGAGAGGTAGGGCAATAGGAAATGACTAGACCGTGAATGAGGGTGATTTCACATTTACTAATTGATTGATTGAAAATTGATTGAAAATACTTAAGATTGGCTAATCTTATTAAATTTTCCAGTAAGTTACAATTCCACTCTATTCCTATAGACTCTACTAGACCTATACTAGCACTGTTCTCTTATTTTCTTGCTTTTCCAGGTCACTGTAATGTGAATTCTTTAAGAACAGAGAATATTTCATGTTCCACTCTTGGGTATATTTCCAGTACCTAGAACGGTGACTAGTACATAGGTAACCTAATAGTATTTGAACTCATTGTGTGAATGAATAAATGAATACATAATTTACTTTGTTGTCTGATTAAAAGTTGTTTTTTCCCCCACAAATGTCGCTGCAGTATAACCCAGGTTCTAAGATATTATGCTGCATATTGCTATTGACCTCAGAGAAGCATATTTTGTTAATAAGTATGATGCAGCCACAGACCCAATTTGCTTCCAAGCACTGAAAGCATGCTATCTCATATTTTGCCAGTAGAAATGTTTGAAATTCATCATTTAAACATTTTTTCAATAATAATACTTTGGTCACAAAGAAGTTACCATGAGTTTCATGAATAGTATCACCCTGTATACCCTCTACATCTTTGTGAATTATAAAAGAGAAGAAAGTTTTGGTCAGAATTTTAGGCAAAAATCTAATACATTATTGCTGATTAGTAGCTTTGCCAGGACCATAAGTTAATTTGCCTCTGTTCTATCTCAAGTCAGGTCTCTTTTACTTTAATATTGCTTCACTACAAATACTAAATTCAGTGACCTAGATCCCTGGCAAAACACAGATAATCATAAGTGAGCTGTTAGTTGTGAAGGATATAGCTTGGAATTAATTAGCAATTAATTATCAGTTAACAATACCGATGTATTCTATTAGAAAAATATTAGCCGGGCTCTGTGGCTCAGCCTGTAATCCCGCGCCTTTGGGAGGCTGAGGTGAGCGGATTGCCTGAGCCCGCGGGTTCGAGACCCGCCTGGGCAACTTGGCGAGACCTCATCTCTACAATAAATTTAAAAAAAAAATCAGCTGGGCGTGGTAGCACGCGCCTGTAATTCCAGCTACTCGGAAGGCTGAGGCGGAAGGATTGCCCGAGCCCAGCAGGTCGAGGCTGCGGTGGCCGGGAGCGGCCACTGCACTCCAGTCTGGGTGACAGTGAGACTCCAACTCAAAAAAAAAAAAAAAAAAGAAAAATATTGTATATATCTCTGCTCTTTTTCTAAAAATAATATGCTTTTCTCTGAAACCTAAGATTTTTTTTTTACAAACAATGGCAATGTAAATGTTGAAAGCAATTCTAATGTGTGTTATTGTACACAAAAGACCTTGAGAGAAATAAGGCTGTAAAACAAAGATAATTAGTTATTTGCCAACATTTCTGATTACTGGTATATGGACTCACATAATATGTTAAATATCACATACTTCAATCTAAGTTCTTAAGATTGGCACTATTATTGAAGAGAGCTTATTCAAAATCCTTTTTATAGAAAAAGTAGCTTGTTCACATACAACAAGAAAATACCCGTTTATGTCCAAAAATGTATGTTCTAAAGGAAATAAAAGTAAGTAAAAAGAATTGGAAGGTCCTCTACTTATCTACTTTAATATAATACACAGTTAAACATTAGGTACCGTTTTAAAGTGACTTTTAATTAATTGTCAATCATGCCTTATTTTGGCACATTTACTAAAAAGCAAGTACAGTTAAATATTCCTAAGGGTTATATAATTTAGGAAATTAACTTTGAAGGCCAATTTGGTGACATTTATATAGGATTAGGACTAGGGTTAAGGTTAAAGTCAGGGTTAGGGTTAGTGTTATGAACACTTTAGTGTTACAAAGAGTCCACAGGCTTTAGATTCATGTATGTCATTTCTGGGAATTTATTCCAAAGGGGTAAAAGAAAACCTATATAAATGCTCAACCTCACTAATCATCAAAGAAATGCAAATCAAAAGCACACTGAGCTATCACCTGGCTCCAGTCAGGATGGCCATCAACAATAACTCAAAAACAACAGATGCTGGCAAGGATGTGGAAAAAAAGGAAAGCCTCTACACTGTTGGTGGGAGTTTAAACTCTAACAACCTTTGTGGAAAATAGTGTGGCAATTCCTAAAAGATCTAAATATCAACCTTCCACACAACCCAGCAATCCCCATTTTGGGAATATACCCAGAGGAGCTCAAATCAGTCTACGAGAAAGATACCTGCAAACACGTTTGGAAGGATTTAGGGTCTATAATACTCAGTGATCTACCACAGAAACAAAAAACCGAGTACCACATGTTCTCACTCATAAGTGCACCCTGAACACTAATCATAGTACTATAAAAAATGGATATTGGAAATAGTAGGACACTGCTGGGGGGGGGCACATAACATCAATAAGAGTACCTGATCTCAGACCAGGCTAAGTGGGGACCAAAGGGAAGCCCAAATTACCTGTACAATGATCACTTATCTACCTAATCCAGAATTGTACCCCACATCTTTAAAATAGAATAAAATAAAACTGGTCTGCCCAGTAATAGTAAAATATTTTCAAAAATTCACTCATTGGAATATTTTATAACAAATATAAATTATAGGGCACTATGGGACCATATGAAAAATAGTTCAACAAAAAACCCTGAGAAATACAAACACTGTGGGAGCCAATATAAGGATCTAAATATACTCATAGGGTTTTAATCTTCAGTGATTTATATGGAGATTATTAGAAAATGTAACGTCTAATACTTCTTTCAAATTTATTATACTCTGAAAGAAGAATGAATGATATTTGAGACTTGATTGAGTTTTACATAAGAGGGTAACAGAGAAGAGTAAACATGAATTCTTGACCATTCATTCATGTATTCAAATATATAGAGAGAGACATATATATTATATATAGACACATACACACACATGCATATCAGAAGGTGTCAAAATGTATACACATTTTAAGAATGGAAAAAACTGTATTAAAATTGTAATACTCAATGTATACCAATAACAAAAGATGAATACAAGTCACATTTGACTTCTGCAAAGACGAGAGGTGCTCTAAGTCATTACCATCGACGTCCAGACACTTCTGATGACATCAAACTAAAAGTAACACATAGATAGCATCTTTTAAATGTATATGCCACTTTTATGGCACCTTGGTATATGATTCTTCCTCTAGGCCAAGTTCTGCACTAACACTAAATTATGTTATAAATCCTCGATGAGCTAAAAATTCTAGTGAGGAAGAAAGAATTAATTTGGTAATGATATAAAAACAATACAACCTATAGTAAATATGATCTTAGAAGCACTTTTGCAAATTCATTCGTTTATTTAGTAATTTATTTTTTGTCATGATATTATGGTAACAAGCCTAGCTTTGGAGTCCTAAATCTTTGTAATGCTGGGTAAATTAATGACGTGTACTAAACTTTGGACTCCCCACCTGGTAAATGGGTTCAGTAATAGGATCATCAGATTTCACATGAGACTTAAATGAGAAAATATGCATAAAGCACTTGGCACCAAGGTGTTTATAGCTGCCCCCAAACTGTTAATTTTCCTCCACCATTCCCGCTTGGTTCCAGTCCATCTTGAAACGGAATTTAAGTTTCTGGAATAAAACACACATCTTCAGACTGAGGTTTCTTCAGACTGCTTGAATATTGAAAGTTAACAGTTTTAGTAATTCAGGGTAAATGAATTAGGAGTGAGCATATTAAATTTTCTTTGAAACACACCAAACTTTTACAGCTAACATTAAATATTAAAGACAAAGTAGATTTCCAACATACATGCTAAAGCTCCAACCTGATACAAAAAAAAAAAAAAGAAGGACATTAGCAAAGAGCTACCCTTTTGAACATCATGCCAGTGAAATCAATGTATTTATCATGCAAAGGCAAGACGAATCTAAGACTTCTACTGAATTTTAGGCCTTTATAGTGTTAAGGAGCATTGCGTTAACTTCAAATTCTAATAACAGATATTTAGTTGCCTTTTTCTTGCACAAAAGGAAAAACCTTATACTTTTCTCATTGGATGGCCTCTGAGAGGTAGAGAGAAAAGGGGTAGGAGGGAGGGAAGGAGGGGAAAAAAGGAGAGTAAGAAGAAGGGAGGCAGAGAGGGAGAGGGAGATAACATTATCCTTATTATACACGCTAGGGGATTTCAATAATACTATTACATTTCTCCTGAATGAAAGCATCCAAAAAGCATGACACGTTATTTCTTCAAAGAAGCTTTCCCTTTTGCCTTCAACTGACAAGGAGGAGAAATTACTCTTTTAATTTTGGATAAGTGCTTATGTATTCTGATCTGAACATCCACATGAAGTTCTATTTTCCCAAAATGTATACCATTCATTACTTGGAGTGTTATGTTTTTCATTGCAAGGATTTTTGATGACCATGAATCAGTTGCCAGATTAAATGTACAAGGAATCAATAATACATTTCTAAGCCTTCCAGTCTGTATTAAATTTTTAAAACTAAAGAGAAAAAAACTAGGAGGAGAAAAGGGTTCTTTTTGGTTCTCAGAGAAGCTATGTGTCATTGGCTCTTATATACTTACAGAGTCTCAATTTATTCCTGTAAAAAGAAGAGGTAAATTTATGCATAATTCAAAAGCATGAATAAAAGCAGATTCTTTTATATTTGGCCTTGCTCTACATAGTTTAGGGAAAAGACACTTTAATTTCTTGACATGCAAGCTTCAATTGAATGGTGAATAGGACTTCAATAGGTTAAAGTGATGGTACATGGTCAAATCTAGAAATGAACTAATTCAATAAATTTTGAGTTACATACAATAGAAAAGGCTTCTGTTTTGTTAATAGCTAAATAAAACACATTTTGCTTCTGTTTCCATGAAACATTAATATTCCAAACTAACTTTTTTTAGTGAGATATAGATAACCCTGAATTACAATTTGGAAAATTTCAATTTGGGTCCTGGCTATCTCATTAACTCATAAGCTTTATGTTTTTATGCAACAAGTATTACCTTTCTGGAACTCAAATATATCACGTTTAAAATGATAGAATTCCATTAAGCTATTCCTAGGGTACTTTCTAGATTTTAAACTCAGTAGATCTGTAATTCTAATACTGAAGTTGATTGTCTTGGGGGGTAAGAGTGCACCAGAGCACTAGTTCTTAAACCTGTTTCCATCTAGATACACATTAATTGATGAGATATCTCTCTCTCCTTCCTCCCATTCCATCTTGGACCATTCTACCGCTTCACTAAAACTGTCTATTCAAGGACATGGATGACTTCCATGTTGACAACCCAATTGTCAGTTCTTTTTTCCCATCTTATGAGAACTTTTGGCAGCATTTGAAACATGCTTTTTTTTTTCAGACACTTTCTTCATCTGGTTCAGTCTCTCTCGTATCTCTTTTTAATCTCCATATATTACTCCTCCAACACATTTGCTTAATCTGTTTTTTTCTTGATCTTTAATGGTTGATGCATCTCAAGCATCAGTTCTCAGGTATCATCACTTTTTCATCTACACTTACTGCCTAGGGCATCTTATCATGTTCTGTAGCTTTTAATACATAGTAGCAACTGTGTATCTCTAGTCAAGAATTATCCCCTTAATCTGAAGCTTAAAATAATTCAATTGCCCACTTGATATCTTTAATTGAGTACCAAATAGGCACTTCAGACTTAACCTGTCCAAAATCAATATTTTGATTCCTACTATCTACCGACTTCCAAATCTTTTTTCCTCCTAGTCTTCCCCATCCTAGTGAAGGGCAATTGTATTCTACCAGTACTTTAAGCCAAAAATTTTAATATCACTCCTTGAACAGAAACTCTACTCCATAAATTAAAAATCTTATTTTAATTATATTATAGATATACAATTTAGAAAATTCTCCTTATTGATTCATTAAACACTCATGTGTCCACACAGAAACTTCTTTTTATTTATTCATCCTTAATTTATTTGGGCTTTTTAAAAAATAATGTCACAAGCACTCATAAATCTATAATTCAATATAAAAGCTGATACTCCATTGCTGTGTGAAACTAAAAAACAGAATAGCATGATCTATACAGCAGTGCATGACTTTTTGTCCAGCACAATGCGATGAGAATAAAATGTGAAATAAATGAATAACCATGACCTCAAAAAAAAAAAAAAACTTGTACTCAATGGATAATATATATGTGCATCTCCCACCCCTACACTTCCACCCTGCCTCTGCTAACTCAAGGAATAGCCATCAAGACACTTCATTGCTATAGTTTTTGTATTTTAACTCATTTACAGATATTCCTATATATTTTATTTATTAACTTCTTAAAAGGGCTTTCATGGTACATTTTCCAAGGTTTTACTCTCTATTATATTGCTGAAATTCATCCAGATTGTTACATGTGGCGGAGGTTAATTCATTGCGATTGCTTTATTAATATTACTGACTAATATTATCAACATTAACTCTATTGTGTGAATATCCCACAGGTGATACAACCACTCTGGGTCCATGAACTAAAAAGATTGCCTGCAGGTTTTGACACTGTGAAGAGTGTGTCTGTCAACAGTCTTGTACACGTAAAACATTTCTCCCTGATGATGGCAGATGCTTTTAGTGCCTCACCCAGATTTCAAGGATTCCTTTCACTGGCTGAAGTTGGTGCTGCTGCTACAGGCTTATACCTGCAGCCTTCTCAACAGGATTGCTCTTGGGAAATTGGTCCAGCCTTATCCTGAGCTGTGCTCCCCTCCAGATTCCTCTCGCCTAGGAACTCAATGCAAGGCAGCAGCTGGGAGTCAAGGAAGGTATGCAAAAGCCCTGCTGTCTCGCCTCAAAGCAAGGAAGACTGCAGAGGGCTCACCTGAAATCATATCTTTGCTTAGCTTTGCTGCTTTCTCTATCTTGCTTTCTAACTAACTCCATTACACGTATCTCCTGAGTTACTGTCTTAACAAATCATTGCTCAAGAATGTCCTGTCAGTGTCATAAAATAATGTGGGAAGAGTTCTTTCTCAATTGCCTGGAATACTTTCAATAGGATTGGTATCAGCTCCTCCTTGTGTTTTATAAAATGCCGCTGGAAATCCATCTGGTCCAGGGCTTTCTTTTGTAGGTAGTTTTCTTATGACAGGACCAATTTTGTGGGTTGCTATTGATCTATTTAGGATCTCAGTTTCTTCTTGTTTCAACCTTGGGAGGTTGTGTGATGTTAGAAAGTCCTCCATTTCATTTAGGTTATCGAGTTTGTTTCCATACAGGTGTGCATAGTAATCTATAATAATCTTTTGTATTTCTTCAGGGTCTGTTGTGACTTGGTTTTTTTGCATTGTGTTTAATGGGGCTTTTTCTCTCTTTTGCTTGGTCATTCTGATTAGAGATCCATTGATCTTGTTTATCCTATCAAAGAGCCAGCTTTTTGTTTTGCTGATTTTTTTCTATGGTATTTTTGTCTTCTATGTTCTGTGTTTACCAACTGCATATCAGACAAAGGCCTAACATCTAGGATCTACAAGGAAATCAAGCATGCCAAAAGGGGGAGAGGGAAGCCCCATTAAAAAGTGGGCAAAAGACATGAATAGACACTTCTCAAAAGAAGACATACAAGCAACCAGACACATGAAAAAATACTCAGCCTCGCTAATCATCAGAGAAATGCAAATCAAAACTACACTGAGATACCATCTAACCCTAGTAAGAATGGCCATCATTAATAAAACAAAAACAACAGATGCTGATGAGGATGCAGAGAAAAGCGAACGCTTCTACACTGCTGGTGGGAATGCAAACTAGAACAATCTATGAAAAACAGTATGGCAATTCCTAAAAGAACTAGACATCAACCTTCCGTATGTCCCAGCAATCCCCTTTCTGAGAATATACTCAGAGAAACTTAAATCACTCTACAAAAAAGATACCTGCACATACATGTTTATTGTAGCACTATTTATAATAGCAAAAACATGGAGCCAACCATGCTGCTCATCAAAACTGAACTGGATAAAAAAAGTGGTACATATACATGATGGAATACTATGCAGGCAACAATATGAACAACATTATGGATTTTGCAGCTACTTAGATGGATTTATAGTCTATAATATTCAGTGATTTATCTCAGAAACAAAGAACTGAGTGCCACATGTTCTTACTCAAAAACAAATCCTGGTCAGGTGCAGTGGCTCAAGCCTGTAATCTGAGCCATTTAGGAAGCTGAGGCCAGAGGATTGCCTGAGTCCACAGGTTCGAGACTAGCCTGGGCAACATGGTGAGACCTCATCTCTACAATAAATCAAAAAATTAGTCAGCCATGGTAGCATACACCTGTAGTTCTGGCTCAGGCGGAAGGCTCAGGTGGAAGTGTGGTACCCTTATTGATGCTATGTGCCACCCGCCCGGCAGTGTGCCACTATTGCCAATCCCTTTCTTATGGTATTATGACAAATGTTCAAGGTTCACCTATGAGTGAGTCCATAGGTGAGTAGGGCTGGTTTCATGTTTTTGCTATTGTAAATAATGCTGCAATAAACATGCTTGTGCAGTTATCTTTATTATAGAGTGATTTGAGTTCCTCTAGGTATATCCCCGGAAGGGGGGATTGCTGGGTCATATGGAAGGTCGATTTTCAGATGTTTTAGAAATCACCACACTGTTTTCCACAGAGGTTGTACTAGTTTACATTCCCACCGACAATGTAAAAGTGAATCTGAGTGAAAAGTGAATTGCTTTTCCCCATATCCTCTCCAGTATCTGTTGTTTTTTGAGTTACTGATGATGGCCATCCTGACTGGAATTAAGTGGTATCTCAGTGTGGTTTTAATTTGCATTTCTTTGATGATTAGTGAGGCTGAGTATTTTTTCAGGTATCTTTTTGGCTGCTTGTATGTCTTCTTATGAGAAGTGTCTATTTGTATCTTTTGCTCACTTTGTAATAAGGTTGTTTGTTTTTTTTCTGAGTCCTTGTAGATCCTAGGTGTTAGGCTTTTGTCAGATATACAGTTAGCAAATATGTTTCCCCATTCTGTGGGCTGTCTTCCTACTCTCTTGGTGGTTTCTTTTGCTTTGCAGAAGATTTTCAGTTTGATGGAGTCCCACTTGTCTATCTTATCTTTATGGTATTCACTTTTGGAGAGTTGATCAAGACTAGGTTGCCTATTCCAATTTCCATAAGGGTGTTTCCTACATTTTCTTCTAGGATTCTTTTTTTTTTTGAGTTGGAGTCTCACTCTGTCACCCAGACTGGAGTGCAGTGGCCGCTCCCGGCCACCGCAGCCTCGACCTGCTGGTCTCAGGCGATCCTTCCGCCTCAGCCTTCCAAGTAGCTGGAACTACAGGCGCGCG
>CAUYQG010300850.1:0-17683 GCA_963574415.1 Tarsius wallacei | reverse complement strand
CCTCTTGCTTCTGCCTTCCAAAGTGCTGGGATTACAGGCATGAGCCACCACACTCTGCCCATGTTTCCTTAATTCCTACAGTTCTAAGACTTTGTTTGGATTATACAAGCTGCTTTGTTTCCCAGAAGGCCCCTATCTTTGCTAAGAGATGGGAAGCTGAGGGGACAGAGGCCAGCAGGGACTGTGCAGAAGCACTGGATTTGAGAGCTCCATCCTTCCACAGTGGTTGCTCGAGTCCCTCGCCCTCCTGGCATCTCTTCCTTTGTGAAAGGGAAGCACGTGCTCTTCTCCTCCCGGGGTTGCAGGAGAGTTAACCAGCTGCTGTGTTTACAGTATCTGGAAGGGCCCAAAAGGTCTTGCTCAGACCTTCTTCAGAGAGATGGGGTGTGACCTCCGTTCCCACCCAGGGACACAGACACCCGCATGATGGAATACCATGTGACAGTCACAGAGAACGGGACAGGCATCACATAGTAACACAGAATGCTCAGCAAGATCTCGGTGAGCTCTAAGGAGATATTAAGTTAAAAAAAAAAAAGCCGGGCTCAGTGGCTCAGCCTGTAATCCCACACTTTGGGAGGCTGAGGTGAGTGGACTGCCTGAGCCCGAGGGTTCGAGACCCACCTGGGCAACTTGGCGAGATCTCATCTCTACAATAAATCAAAAAAATTAGCTGGGTGTGGTAGCGCGTGCCTGTAGTTCCAGCTACTTGGAAGGCTGAGGTGGAAGGATCGCCGGAGCCCAGCAAGTCGAGGCTACAGTGGCCAGGAGCAGCCACCTCACTCCAGTCTAGGTGACAGAGTGAGATTCCAACTCAAAAAAAAAAAAATTAAAAAAAAAAAAGCAAGGCACTAAAGTGTATGTAATGCTATTATTTGCACAAAAAGGGGTGAAAAAATATGTGAATAATCCCTGGGTGATTTTTATCCCCGATAGAAAGATACTAGTGGCTTTCTGGGACAGTAACTGAGAGCTGAGAAAAAAGATACCCTTTCCCTGTAATTCTTGAATATCTTCTGAATTCTGAAACATTTAAGAAACAGAACTTATATTTAAAAATAAGGTGGCTCACGCCTGTCATCCTAGCACTTTGGGAGGACGAGGTGGGAGGACTGCTTGAGCCCAGGAGTTTGAGACAAGCCTGGGCAATATGGTGAGACCTCATCCCTACAAAAATCCAAAAAATTAACTGGACATGTTGACACATGCCTGCAGTCCCAGCTACTCTTGGAGGCTAAAGTGGAAGGATCACCAGAGCCCAGGAAATCAAGGCTGTGGTGAGCCATGATCACACAACTATACTCCAGGCTGAGCAGCAGAGTGAGACTCTGACTTAAAAAATAATAATAATAATAATTAAATAAGAAAGAAACAAGGGCAACCCCTTTGGGTCCTCCTCCCACTGTGGGAGCTTTTCTCTCAATAAATCCTGTTTCCAAAAAAAAAAAAAAAAAAAAAGAAAGAAAGGAAAAAAACTAAAACTAAACCAAACCTTGTTACAGGTCTTGAGGGCTAGAGTAAAATTTTGATTGGCACAAGGGGTATAAATTCAAGGAGAATCCTTCTATTGACGTCCGCTGACCAAGAAAATCAGTACCTCTGATGCTAAGGCCCCCACAGAGCCCTGGGCATCCCTCACAGTGCAGTCACCCTGAGGTTTTGCCCCTCACCAGATATGTTGTGCTTTCTGCTCAAAGGCCCACCTGAGAGGAAATGAGAGGAGACCCTTCTCGGGGGCACTATAAGACTCAGTGGTCAGGACACCTTTGGTTACATGCTGATAAAAGCCAGAGGTGGAACTGACAAAAAAATAAACAAACAAACAAAACTAACTGCTATGCTTGCCACCAAATACCCCTGAAACAAACGTTAAATAATGGTAAAACAGTATAGTCTTCCGGAAGATAATTAATTTCTGTCAGAGTGTCTATCACACAAAGAATGATGCTTTCTACTGTGATGGGAATAATACAAATCATCTTTTGAAAACATTAAGGAAAACTTTAAAAAGGACCAAAGAAAGTCATTCCTTTATGAAGTCCCATGACTCTCACAGGTTCAGCCTAACATAGAAAGAATTAATCTACCTGAAACATGGTCTACACAGCGGGTGATGGCTTAGAACCTGAGAGGAGTTGCTGGGTAGACACGCGCCCAACACCACAAGCATGCCCTCTGCCCTGCACATACCCTGCCCCCGTAGAGGATGGATGGTGGCTGCAGGACCCGCCCGGTCACATCTGTCATCTCATCTTTGACCATGATTCCAAACTCACGAACATATGGATCTGTGTTAAAACTTGCACTTCGCATCTGGTAAAGGAAAGAAAGAACAAGCATGGGGGTCAGAGGGGTCACTGTTCTTTCTAGTAATCACACCTGTCCCAAGGATCGGGGGTTCCCCTGTTGTGAGCAACCCTACTGGACTCCGCAAGTGTCCCCATCCTGGGACGGACACTCACCAATTTGCTAATCTCTTCTTGCCGATCGGGCGCCGACCTAGCAGTCGCTCTGATCATGGTTGAGGTCTGATTGTCTGTTAATTTTTTAATACATCTCTGTCCTGCTACTATGTTACAGACCTGCAAAGAAGATGCAGAGACGCGTGTGAGCACGGTGCTGGCGCAGCCAGGGGCATGAGCAGGGGGCTCAGAGTCAGAGCGCGTGGGCTGGCGGCCTAGCTCTGCCTGAGACTGTCCCTTTCTCATCTGTGGGCCGTGAAGTGAACATTGGTCAGGGGGCTGCTCCACAGCCTTCTGGGTCACACCAGGAATACCCTCTAAGCAAGCCCACACAAACACATGGATCCCACAGCCTTCCATGCCCAGCCCACCAGGTAGGAAGGCCTGTGTCCTGACAGCAGCGTTTCTGGATGCGAGTGCGAAATAAGTCAGCATGGAGTTGGCTAGAGATGCCAAGGGAGTAGTACACCTTCTGGGCGAGGGCGCCAGCCCCTAACCGAGTGAAAGAAGGTTACTGAAAATCTAAAGCCCCTAAGGAGAAGAGGCAACACTCATTGCTTAAGGCCGGGCACAAGTGAATCATACCTGTAATCCCAGCACTTGGTGAGGCCGATGTGAGAGGACTGCTTGAGCCCAGGAATTTGAGACCAGCCTGGGCAACATAGTGAGACCTCGTCTCTTCAAAAAATACAACAATTAGCTGGGTGTGGTGGCATGTGCCTATGGTCCCAGCTCCTCTGGAGGCTGAGGCAGAAGGATCGCTTCAGCCCAGGAGGTGGAGGCTGTGGTGAGCTGTGATCGTGCCACTGCACTCCAGCCTGGGCAACAGTGTGAGATCCCGACTCGAATAAACAAAATAAAACAAACAAATGAAAAAATTCGCAGTGCTTAGTTTCGGTATTTTTTCTCCAAGGCCAGGATTTTTCAAACAGTCTGTCTTCACGTTAGACAAGAAGTGAATAAAGAAACAGTGTATTTCCTGAGCACTTAGTTCTCAGTGCCAGGGACCTGGGGGACAAGTTATACACCACCTCGTTCAAGGCCCACACTGTTCCTACAAGGGAACTACTGTCATTTTATGAAACGCGAAACTGAGGCGCAGAGTCTGCTAGCTTGCCCAAGTTCCTACAGTAGCAGAGATGAAGACGTGAGGACCTGCCATGGGCCCCGGCTGTTTCCCGAGGCTGTGCAGCCCCCAGCCCAGACACACCATCCCCCCAGCCTCATGGAGGTTCACAGGAAGAGGGCAACTTGCCTCCAAGGGAAGGTAGGTGTGTTTCTGCTCCTGTCCGACTTGTAAACATGGGAGGTGGGGGTAGCGCAGAACCAGCTTGTGCCTGTCTTTGAAGTACTGGGCCACCGTGCACTCCACCGTCTGCCCGCTCTCCTGCTGCAGCGGGAACCTAGGGGGCAAGGAGGCAGCTCAGGCTGAGGCTGTACCTGACACCGGGTGCAGGCCACCAGCGTTGCACACACACCGCTTCACCTGGCGTGCTTGATTTGCGTTTGCCTTTTAAGGGTGGGGAGCAATGTTCAAAGACTTCCTGGGAGTGAAAACCAAATCACATCCTTTGGCTTATCTGGAATATCCCTGAGCCCTGAAATTCTCATTGTGTCTACCTATATGCATATAATATGTAATAATCATAAATTTTCCATGATGTCTATAGGATGCAGACGACTCAGGGCAAGTGAAGACAAATCCAGAAAGAAAGGCCTGTGTCCTTTCCAGCAGATCACAGTGCCCCTGGGAGTCTTGAGTGCCGAAAGTTCCAAGTGCCCACAAAGAACAGAAACCTCCCAGAACAGGATGAAGGAAGGAGCGATTCGGGCCTGTTCACACATCCACAGCCTCTGTGGGTGCGTTAAGGCAGGAGGAGACACCTGAGCAGGAGTGCAAAATGGTGCCCCACATGCAAGGCGAGGATAGAGCTCTGTGTGGGGCCGGGCACAGGCTCAGCTTCTCCTGTACCAACTGCTTTGTGCCTCCAGACTGCCGGGCAATCTCAGCGGCCTCTGCCTGATGGGAGGAGGCAGCCAGGCAAGGATATAGACTCGTCTCATCCCGGTGCTCCCTGAGGCCCTGGGCATCTTGTACCACCAGTGCCCAGCAGCAGACCTGGCATGTACTATGGAATGATACTTGAAATAAACACGAGTCCTCACTGGGCCAAAGGGGGGCAAATGGGGCACGGGGGCCAAATCCATCTCTCCCCCCAAGATGGACACATTTACAACCTAAGGCAACACCACACCCTTGTTGCCAGGCCAATTCCCACAGAGCTGGACACCAAACTGTGTTCTTGACATAATGACACAATACACAGCAGGAGACAGCAGGGCCTGGGGACAGGGTGGAGGCTCATTTTCTCCCCCACCGCCAGCCAAGGTTCAGATGACAAACACGAAAGCCCTCTCTCTTGCCTCTCAAATTCAGGAGGGGAAAATGACAGTGAGTTCTGGCCTCCCACCAGCGTTTGAGTTTATCAGAACAGTAAAGTTTGGAATCTCTGGGCCATAGAAGGTGTAGTTTTGCATTTAAAAATTGAATGTAGGCTGGGCACGGTGGCTCACGCCTGTAATCCTAGCACTTTGGGAGATGGAGACAAGAGGATTGCCTGAGTCCAGGGGTTTGAGACCATCCTGGGCAACTTGCAAGACCTTGTCTCTACAGTAAATCAAAAAATTAGCCAGGTGTGGTGATGCATGCCTGTAGTTCCAACTACTTGGGAAAAGGAGGAAGACAGATCTCCAGAGTCCAGTAGGTTGAGGTTGCGGTGGTGTGAGCATGCCACTGCACTCCAGCCTGGGTGACAGAGAGAGACTCTGACTTATAAATGAATAAGTAATAAAAATTCAAAAACAATAAAAACAGAACACAGTGATCCTGTCCAGAAGAATCATGGCTCAGGTGTTTGGAAATACGAACAACAGCGAGGGCCCAAGGGACAGAGTTGGAAAGGAAGGCTGTTACGTTTGGTGGCTGGCAGGCCGTCGAGTCACGTTGCAGACACGGTACTTCCTCTTCATCTGCCCACAGTGCGTTATCTCCACCTTTAGACCTGGTGATACAGAACACAGGCTGTAAGGTCTAGCTCACCCTGAGTTGGAGAGCAAGCCCCACTTACAGTGAATCGGTTTTCACAGGAACGTGGCTGTACCCTGAGGAAGGGTGACACATGGGCCACCCCACAGGATGCCCCAGTTGGACACACCTACCTACAGGTCACATGAGATACTTGGCCAAAACCTGACTTTTGGCCAAGACCGAAGAGCTAAGACATGGTGTCCACAGACACAGGAGACCACACAGGGCTAAGCTTAGAGCACAGGGTGTCCATCCTCGCAGTATTCTGCATACCGGGAACTACTGATGGCTTGCAAATGGCCTTCAGAAAGGACAAGTGCAGTAGGCGTGGCTTGTGGAGAGAGCAATGGGCCTACCGCTCTGCTGCCAATGGGCAGAAGGCCTCAAGGTAAGTTCTGAACCCCTGGATCCGCATTCCCTGGGGTGGCAAGCAGCCTGAATGGGTACAGACACCTGCCAGGGCTGTGTGAGGGTTAACTGACCACACATGAAAATGCACCTTGTGTTCTCAAATGTCAGGAAGTGCAGGTTATAGCTGTGCTGACGCCCTCTTGACTTGGGTTTGATTGACTTGTTGACCTGCATCCTGTCCTACACAGAAGTTGACTTTATTTAGAAGATGACCATTCCTGTCAGCAAGTGGGTTTAACTCATCTCTGTGCTCATTCTGATGGCTAACGTCCCCTGCCACCGCCACCTCCCTCAACGTGTGTAAGTACCAGAACTCACAAAATGCATTGAGGAGGGGGCTCGAGAAGGGACTTCCCAGCCCCTCAGCCAGGTAGGCTGGGAAGGCTCATTACCTTTAATTTCTTTGGTAAACTTTACCCTTTGGGAATCAGTCAGAGGTTTTTGTTGTTCTTCAATACTTTTAAAATCCAAAACTTCACAAACAAACTCGATTACTGGCTGTGCCTTGTAAAACGCCGTTGCCGACACTGTAAGTGGGAAAAGAAAGAGGCAAAGACCCAAGTATGACTGGAGGTCTGCTGGATGGGTGCCTTCGAAAGTCGACCACCCAATAATTCTGGAGGTGCTGGGCAGGTGAGACTAGCCCCAGGGCCCTGGTGAGAAGGACTACTGGCCTCAGTCTTCACCTTTGGGCCTCAGAGATGGGAAGGCCAGCGGTACCAAAGCCAGGGTCCTGTGCCACCCAATATGCCCTCTGGTCAGGAGGAACAGAAAGGCACTGGTTGAGTCTGAAGATTCAGTCACTCTCTGAGGATAAAACTGACTTTTAAAAACAAATAAAACCTGACAGTTCATGAGCCTCGGATTTTGGAGGATTTTCTATCTTCTGGCATAGACATTTCTGAAAATCACCATTCCCTTTTATATAATTATTTTTCAATAAATACATAATTGAGCAGAATATAATTTTTATTCCTTTCTAAAACTTTTTATAATTCCCAAATGAGAAGACAAAATTCTTTTTTTCCCTTTCCTTTTTTTTTCTTTTTCTTTTTAATTATAAAGATGTGAGGTACAATTTAGGGTTAAGTATACAAACATTGATTATGCAGGTACCCTCGTCTTTTCCTTTCCTTTCTTTCTTTCTTTCTTTTTTTTTGATATGGGGTCTGCTGGCCTCCAACTCCTGGGCCCAAGTGATTCCCCTGCCTCGACCTCCCAGGTAGCTAGGGTTATAGGTGGAGCCCCTGAGTCGAGCTTCACAATCCTTTTTTCTGACCTTCATTCTCATCTTTTTAACAAAGAGGGAAGTGGGGTACTACGCAGAGAAGTAACTAGTCTCCCAAGAGAAGGGCAGGCATCACTTGCTCCTGACAGGAGACTGGCAGGAAGGCAGCCACCCCATCCTCAGAAGCAGGGGGAACATGAACCCATGGGGTGAAGAGGAAAGAGACTAGGCATGGCAACCCCAATCCTGCACCCAGGTCCACCAGTAGCAGCAGGACTTTGCAGAGGCAGCTTCTCAAGCCCAGACCAGGTCCCTGACCAGAGCCTCTGGAAGTAGGGGCCATTCTGATGCTCATCTGAGACCCACTCCCATCCACCACCATGGCAGGTGAGACAGATCAGGTGCACGCAGCGGTGTCAGCTCTGACAAGAGTCCATGTGTGGTGCTGGCTGTGTGGCCCTCAGAACATGCCCCAGTCCCATTCTGCAATGAAGACCCTCCAGAGTTACTTACCATCAATATTCAGCATCATTTTCCAAAGAGAAGGTCGGACAGACTGATGGAAGCCAAACCACACTTCTCGGCCCCCGCCAAGAGGGTTGGAGCAGCCCTCAGACGCAGTGAAGAAGGAGCGGCCCACAGGAGTGTACCTGGAACCAAGAGACCCATCAGACGTGTTTTCCAGAAATAACAGGCCGACTCCCTGTCTGCTTTCACCCGTGTCAACCACATGCACTCATTGGCAATTCTATTCTTTTTCCTCCTTATAAAACTGCTTTCCTATACTCACTCCAGCCTGTGTCCATGGCCTACTGAGGGATGCCGGGAAAGCAGTAGGCTAAGGTAGTCCTAGTCTCACCGCAGGGACGGCAAGAGGTGTTTAAATGCATCACACAGGGCAGAGACCAGGCCTAAGATGTGGTATGTTTCATGGACACACGACTTGGCTCATGTGCTTGTGGCCTCCTCGGGAGACACAGCTGACCTAGGGACAGGCTCTGGTTATAGCTCAGGGCCTCAAGACATACACGGTGTCCCTGGCTTTCTTCTGCGTTCCCAGTCCTGTCTTCAACTCACTTTTGTGTCTTTACTGCTGACTGTTTACCTCATGGTGCCTGTGTCTGTTGTGCACATCACCTCAAGTCTTTCTAGAACAGGGCTGTGCTGGGTGTGCAAGCATGGTTAGAAGCCAGTATCCGCTGATGTCAACCACTGTCAGGCCCAGGCCCAGCTTCGGGGAGAGGTGCTGTTTCATCTGAGAAGCACTGTCCTAATCCGCCCAACACCACTGCTGCTAATGGCCATCGCCGACATGGCATTCGGACAGGAGTGCCACGGGCTCCTGTGCAGGGGGCCGTAAGGCCAGTGTGTGAGATTTATGCACCTCTGCAGGGCCAGTTATGGGCAGCGTGCTGATCTGGGCTGGAGCCCACCTGACCAAAGTGGATACATCCTCCAGCACAATCTCCCTACTGCCTGGTCATCAGGGACATATCATCACTAATGATTCTAAAGGGAAGACCATTTACTGGCGACATTGTCCACCTATGGGTTGCACTATTTATGTTTTTTTCTTTTTAAAATAGAGTTGGAGTCTCACTATGTTTCCCAGGCTAATTTTGAACTCCTGGCCTCGACTGATCCTCCCACCTTGGCTTCCCAAAATGCTGGGATTACAGGTACGAGCCACCATGACCGGCCAGGGTTACACTATTAATACAATCAGGTAGAGATAGTCTTTTTCACTTTGCACCTGAAATGTGTTAATCTTGCCTCTACTTCTACCGTTTCCCCAAAATGAAAATAGCGGTCTTTCTCCCTGATTATAAAATTAATGTAAATACTCCAAAGGAATTCAGAGAAGAACCTCAGTAATTCCTGCCACTCGACTAAACATGTAAACATTTTGGCAACCATCCTTCTAGGTTGTTTCTGTATCCACCTGCCTTCTTCCACATCAGGGGCAGTTGTGTTCCTGCCAAGAGTGACAGTCTGTCCTGTATTTAGTTACCTCTACCCAAGCCTGAAAACAGAGAACACTATGGTCCCTCAAATCTTAGAGCTTTGGTCCTGGAGTTTGTCGGTGTGAGGTCTGTTTCAGTTTTAAGCTTTTGCTTTCACCTACTCATTCAGATCACGACTGAGGTCCTCGGCACCAGCATGAGGACAGGCATTCTGGGGCAGGAGGCTGAGGGTGGGATGTGTGAGCTGGCCTTGCTCCTACAACAGTGAGTCTCGCAGGAAATTAGTGCAATCCTCTGCCCAGCAACTGGGCAAATTATGAGTCATGAAACTATTCCCCTACTCTCTCTCCCAGCAGTCTCAAGTGTGGCAATTTGTGGTAAGAGTAATCCCACAGAACAAAGAAGTCTGAAAGAACTATGGTGTTACCAGCAGTCATGAAAAGCTGGTGGTGATGGTCCCTTGAGTGGGGGACACTCTGTGAAGCACAGCACTGGAAAACAGCATTATTCTGCTATCATGAGTCCCAAGTGAAAAAGCAAGAGAGAGACGAAAGTGCAGACGATATGAGAAAGATGAAGGCACTGATGTCACACAGAGAGGGAGCCCATTTTTTTCTGCCAGGCAGAAAATGCTGGTGATTTATCTTCACATTAAAGTTTTTTTCCATTTCAGCACCGTTAATTATCTTCATCACGGAAAACCTACATGACCATTACCACTCTGTCTCTGGGAATCAGCTGTTCCTCAGATCAAAATTTCAGACTTTCTGGGTGACACTTGGGATCAGATCGGATGCTCCCAGCCCTCTCGTCCCATGTGGTTTTCTCACCTCATAGATGGCAAGTGCCTCATGACCACGTCCAGGGCTTGGATCGTCTCAAAAGGGACACTGGGCAGCCGCCCTGAAAGTGCATCATGTAACGCCTGTAGGCTCACGCAGGACACCCACTTGATGGACACCTTGAAGATGCGATCCTTGCCTTCTCCCGGCAGCGTGACCTCCAGCTCCACCTGCAGGGACCCAAAACACACGAGGTTATTCCCTGCTCTGAGGCTGTCAGAAGGCCGGAGTCAGGGCTAGGACAACTCTACCCAGTCCTTCATCCATCCACTGGCTCAATGCAGCTATTGCGCACTTGAAATGTGACTGAGGAACTGAATGTGTAACTTTATTTACCTTTGATGAGTTTAAACAGGCACAGCGACCTGTGGTTAGTGGCCGGTGTACAGGCCAATGTTCTAAAACGGCCCTCTTGCTTTAACCCTGAGGAAACAATGAACCCACCTCCACTCCTCCTCAGTCTCTGAAGCGCTCCTGACCTCACTCCATATTCCATGTGATGCTGGTCCCTTCACTCCACTACCAGAAACTATGGTTCAATCAATACTTGGCCTTCGATACAGCCTGAACACGTGGTGCACATGGACCCACTCAGGTGACGACTGAAGCAGCTTCGATATTTGCTGATAACACTTCCCAGTGTTTGTGCAACACCTATTTGACAGGTTATAGATTATATATACTTTGTCCTTAAATGCTCAAATCCCAGCAAGGGAAAATTTATTTGCCACTTTTTATACATAAAAACACAGAACCTCCTGAACTCAGGCTGGTCTAATGTCAACGGCTATCCCACTCAATGCGTGAGGACTGGGGCCGTGGGGTGTACAGCATTGCCTGCTCAGGGCCTGCTGCCTCTGCCCTGTGTGCCCGAGATGCCCTCCCTGATTCCGGCACCCAGTGAGCCCTCACTGGCCCACATTCCAGGTCCAGGTCTGTTTGGCCACACCAGGTGCATCCACTCACTCACCCACCTTCCACCATGCCCGTGCTCAGTCATATCGGCTCGTCCTCATCTCCCAGGGCCTCCACGAGGACTCAGCCCTCGAGAAGCCCCTCCCTGGCCCACCTGCCACACCTTGTTCAAACCTCCCAAGAGCAACAAGTAGACTCCATGGATATAGCCTGCACACCTGAGTCCCAGGCAGACGTGTCCTTGTTGTCTGTGCCTAAGCTGTCTCCAGCACATGCCCTCACGCCCCAGAGCACTTAAAAGCACCATCGCGCCCCAAAGTGCCCCAGACCGGCAGCACCCCAGGACTAACCACAGAAGACAAGGGCAGTGAAAAAGGAGTAGATCC
This sequence comes from Tarsius wallacei, assembly GCA_963574415.1. NCBI lineage: Eukaryota > Metazoa > Chordata > Mammalia > Primates > Tarsiidae > Tarsius > Tarsius wallacei. The sequence goes on along the minus strand of CAUYQG010300850.1, from coordinate 6,387 downwards.
TTCAAGTTGGATGGACTTCAAACATCTAATCCCAAGCAGAGGCAAGCCGAGATGGTACGAAAGGACATGACAGTACAATTCCTTCAGACTTTCAAACTGGACAAAACTACATACGACAGGGGTTGCACGCACAGATGAGAAAGTTAACAGAGGATGGGTAAACTCAGCCCAAGTCGTCAGGACAGTGGCCGAGGGGTAGGTGCAACTGGGGCCACCCAGGGAGGATTCGGGGTAGAAGGAGAGAACTTCTTGGCCTGGATGGTGGGCACGTGGAGTTTGTTTTATTACTACTTTAAAAATATATGGGTACAGTTGGCTCTTGAACAGCATGGGTGTGAATGGCTCAGGTCCACTCAGATGCAAATTTTCTTCCATCTCTGCCACCAAGACAACGAGACCAGCCCCCATCCCCAGACTACTCAATGTGAAGACAGTGAGGATGAAGACCTTGATGATGATTCACTTCCACTTAATGAACAGTTTATACATTTTCTCCCTTTATGATTTTTCTTAATAACATTTTCTTTTCTCTAGCTTACTTTGCTGTAAGAATACAGTATGTAATACATATGTAGTATAAAATGTTAACTGACATTTTTATGTCAATATATTTCATAATACAATTTTAAGTAAGTCATGGAAAAGTAGCAATAACTAAAAGTGAGCATTTGACATAGCACTACCATGACAGGCATGATGTCGTCTGACTAATAACCTATCATTCCTGCCATTCTGGACTCCATCTTTACTTTCAGTTAAGGAACCAGATCCAGAGGCTGAATGGTTTGCCCCAGACCATGTGGCAGAAAGCAGAGGGGTGAGAGCTCACCTCATTCAGTCTGATTCCAGAAAAAGAGACGGAGTCTCGATGTACCCAGGGCCAAGGGCTCACCTGGGTGCAGGGGAGTGGCTCCAGGATGGACTGTTCCAATAGAAGCAGCCAGCAGCAGAGAAGGGAGAGCACCGTTCCACTTGTCCAGAAGTGGCACCCCCCCGGGGCACGGTGTGTAAATGGAACTGAGCACATGCAGGGAAACCAACATACGAATCTCTAAATCATACACCCACCTCTCTGGGAGGTACTTTAAGCTTGTGTATACCCTCTGCCCAACAGCATTTGACACATCTAGACAATGATGCTGCTAATCAGATGCTTGCTAACACCATCCTTCAATGCCTCTATAATCAAAACTGAGAGGTGTTTCTAAGGAGGATATTTCCCTACAACAAAATATACTCAAAATACATTCTAGTCCAGGTTCCTCTTGGCCCCCAAAGAGAGGACAGCAGAGTCATTCCGGGCGCTGCAATGTTCTTTGCCCACCACGGCATCTGCAGCGGCTGGCTTGTACAGTTTAAGGACGAGTGGAGGTTTTAGCAGAGACATTGCACCATGAGGGCAGGGTGGCACACGGCTCTCTGAGAAGCAGACCCTGTAGGGGGAGAGAGGGGACTGCTAGCCTGCAGGTGGTCCACACCCAAGACACCTCTATCTCTGAATAGCTTGAAGCTCATGACACAACATCCAAAGGTCACCGACTGGAAGTCACAGACAAGGGCTTTGACTCTGAGCTCCTGTGGTCTGATCTGGGGCAGGTGGCTCCACCAGGCCCTGCTGTGGTAAGGGGACAAGCAGGCGGCCCCGCCCACCTCACAGAGTGCTTGTCAACTGCAGATGCCAGCATTTGGTGATCATGGACAACAGAAAATGTCAGCACGTGGCACCCATCCAGGGCCTGGAAATGGTGAGGCAGCTGTGACATCCAATCTCTCCAGACAGACCAAATGCTAAACACTGCGCTCTCACTGTTGGCAAACCATGGAGGGGAATGAGAACTGTGAGAGGGAGACTCCTGCTTTGGTGTCACTGCACAGCTCAGCATCCAAGAAAGGCAAATAGCACTTTAAAGAATGCAAGGAAAAATGGCATGCGTCTGTAGTTCCGGCTGCTTGGAAGGCTGAGGCGGAAGGATCACCTGAGCCCAGCAGGTCAAGGCTGTGGTGTCTATGAGCGTGCCACTGTACTCCAACCTTGACGACGGAATGAGTCTCCAACTCAAAAAAAAACAAAAGACAAAAAAGAATGCAAGGAAATTGTGTGCACAGCTGGAGAGAACATGCAGAGACACAGCCATGTTTCAAAAGGTTTTTCTTGCCCTGAGCTTGGCTGTGGCTCTGGCTGAGGCCTCACAGCCTCCCTGCCTCCCTGTGAGGAGGGAGTGAGGTGCCACAGGTGAGTCTGGCTGGCCGTGAGGATCCAGACCCAGACGTGGCCCTCCCCAGGCTGCAGGAAGAGCGGTCACACCCACTGTGCCTGCCAGGCCTGAGCCCAGGCTAGAGCGGACAGCTGCCAGGCTCCATGCCACAGGCCCTTTCCAGGAGGGGACAGGCAGGTCTTGTTTAAATGCGCCAGGGGAGCTGATGGCTAAAGGCATTCTGTGACTCTGCATAGCAACCGATCTCCTCCAGAAGCAGATTGCTGCCCTCCAAAATACCCTGGTGTCAAAACCAGTCTCACCCAGCATGCCTGTGAAGTGTACTGGGAATTCAAAGTCACATAGCAGGCACAGGGAGCAGCTGTTCAGTAAGGCTTCAGTAGCACCTTCTAAGCGCCTTGCGCCAGGGTGGGCTCGGGCCAAGGCACCCGGATGAATGCTATGGCTTTGTGGGAGCCCCCAGAGGCAGCAGGTCAGCCCTGAAGACAAGAACAGGCCGCACAGACCCTCACACTGTGTACCACCCAAGGAGGAGTCCCCCTATGGCTCCCCGGCCTCCCCTCGGTCCAGCCTCCTCTCCCTGAGCCTCCAAGTGTGGAACTGCCTGGCCAGCCCTGGGCCCTCCCACAGGAGTGCCTAGCCAGTGCCTGCTGACCTGGCCACAGAGGTAGACAGGCAGGAGTGCTGTGCAACCTGTCACTTCTGGCAGAGATTTGCATGCATGGCTGTCTTCCCCCACAGTAAATTGTTTCCAGGCAAGATCTATTATCCATCTGAGCTGTGCATCTGCCCTGACTTCCTTTTGGGAAGGAGACACTCAAGCTTTCTCTGAACAAACAAAGAAGCTGAAGCTCCAGGAACCTGGAGACCTTCCTTGGACACCTGATAAAGGGAGGTGCTAGGCTAGACCCAGGGCCAAGGACACCCAGTGATACAAATCATACCTCACTACTGTGAAGAAGAAGCCAGGAGTTAAACCCAAAAAGTTGATCAACATTCACAGCTTCCTGGATCTCAGTCTCTTATTCTGAAGGGTGAGGGAGTGGGCCTGGGTGGTCACGAGGTCTCCCAGACCTAACAGAACTGGTCTCTCTTTCTTGGGCCTGGGATTAAGGCAGGCAGGTTAATATTTTAGTAGGAGAGATTAAGGAGGGACTTAAAGAGGGAACTTCCTGAGAAGGGCAATACAAGCCTCTTAGAAGGCATGGGGTTAACTTGATGATTCTGCCCTTAATATAGGTAACGCATAGAAAAGAATTTCACAGGAAACAGCTAATGTAAAAGAGAAAACCCCTAAAGATGACACCATGAAGCATGATGTAAGAATGTGAGCACAGGAAGAGGGACACCTCTTCTTATGAACTCTCACACAGAATGGGTTAACTTCCGCACATCGCAGATATTTGACACAACCCTAAAAATGAGTGGAAGGATTATGGTCTGCAATCAAGGGACCCCTATGATAACTGAAAACTGCCTTTGTGTGGGTTCTGTAAGTTCTCTGGGACTCCAGTTTTATATCTGAAAGAAGAACAAGGATGACTGGGATGAAACTTAACAGCCACTGGGCATCCACGAGGTACGGGACTGTATAGAGGAAGGCTTCCTGTGGGCACCAGGTCCCCTCCAAAAATGCTCTAACCACAGGCGAGGCTGACAGACTGGTGCCAGCAATCTTTAGTGTCCCAGGTACTGTAACAAAGGACTTTAAACCCGCACTACTCAAAGCACGATGTGCGGAACACCAGGACTGACAGAACACCAGGAGCAGGGGAGGACTGTTGATGGTCCTGAGCTGTGGCACACACACCCAGGGCAGGGAAGCTTTTCCTGGGGCGTCCTCACTCATCTAAGCCTCACAAAGACCCCCGGGAGGTTGTTCCTATTACCATCTCTCCATTTACAGGTAAGGCAGTGGAGGTTTGGTGACATGAGACGGCTTGCCCGAGGTCCCGCCACCACTAAGGGCAAAGCAAGGACTTAAACCCGGAGTTATTTCCACCCCAGAGTCTGGGTGCTGCTCATTTCTGTAGTGATGTGTCTTGAGATTGAACACCATATAGACTCCCTCACCTCCTTTTAAGGAAAACTATCCTTCTGCCCCTCCTGTGTCTAATTCTAAATATGTACAGACAAAACTGTGAAAAAACTCCTTATGCTTTTCTTTCTTATATATTTTAAACAAAAACAAATGTGCAAATTAAGCACAAAACTTTAAAATCAATACATTTCAACTTCACAGCACGTTCGTTTGTAAGGAGCAAGCCTGCTCAAGTGATGTGCATACAGTGGTAGGATTTCCTCCAGTTGGGAACACCGACATCCATCACCCTGGGCTGGCCATGACAGCCTGCCCACAACTGCTGCCTCTTAGGGTCTCCGTGACATTGCCTTGTGCAGAGCCCCATGTCGTAATCCGGCCTGCACTTGGATATAACATACTGCCCTCCCGCCAGAGCACAGTAACACGGAGGAACACTACTGGTACTGACAGGATGGGTCCTGCTTACAACCCAGAGGGGCCAAAAGGAGTTTATTTATTTCAAGGTTATCATTAAAATATGAATGCAAAAACATGTTAACATCTGTAGAGAGAGCTTGGAGGCCCCTTGCCCTCCCCCTGAAATAAATATCCCTGAGGGCAGGTTGAGACCCTGTGAGCACTGAGCTAGCCTCTTTCTCCGGGGGGTAAGGAGCTAATTGCGGAGGTTGTTGCCAGAGGCAATGAGTTTTTCCATTCTCATAGTTGGTAGATTACTGAATTTGTTTTGTTTCTTAAAGTAAGTCTAAGGCTTATTTCCGAGTGGGATCTCAGTTCCTCCACCTATAAACACCACCTATCATCACCCTGGAGCAGCACATCAGGTGAAAGACGGTACACCAAGAAGTGAAAACTTCTAGGCAGAAATTTTATTACTTTTAAAATAAAGATTTGACAAGGATAAAAATAACTTTAAAGAGCAACATTTTAATATAACCATTACTCCCCATGTTGACTGCTTACCATCATTCTGATTTCAGATGACTCATGGCTACTGTGGGATATTAACTTTGCTTTACTCTCTCCCTCCCCCTTTTCTCCTCTACATGGACAAAAGTACGGTGCGTACACACACATACACACACCCCTATATGAACATACTTTTCCATAAGTCCTTTTTTTTTTGAGTCAGAGTCACCCAGGATGGAGTGCAGTAGCATGCTCACAGCCACCACAGCCTCAACCTGCTGGGCTCATGCGATCCTTTTACCTTAGCCTTCCAAGTTACCGGAACTACAGACACATGCCACCACGCCCAGCTCACTTTTTTTGTTATTGATATATTGTGGAGATGAGGTCTTACCAAGTTGCCCAGGCTGGTCTGGAACCCATGGGCTTAGGCAATCCTCTCACCTTTGCCTCCCAAAATGCTGGGATTACAGGCGTGAGCCACCACGCCTGACTTTATAAGTCTTTATAACACTGTTGCTTAATCCAGGCTCTTGTCTGGTGGTGGTGTGTGGCTTGTGTTTTGTGTGTGTATGTTTTGTACTTAAAAGTTTGGTAGTTTCTGGAAGTTTTCAGTATTTGTGTCTAGACCTAGACAAGCTAACCCTCTATCATGAAAACCACAACACACGAAAAGTAGTTGTTACGGACCTCAGGATGAAGCCCACAGCCATGAGCAGCTTTTTATTCCTAGGTGAAATGGGCAGTATGTGATAGGAGTGATTAACTTGACAACATGCCCAGATGTGGCTTCACTCCAAGTTACTCAGTCCAAGCGCACCTCTGTGAGCTTACCTTTTCCCTCCCAATTGGAAGGGGCATGGCTGTGTACAGATTCTTCCTTCCATCAAACACTGGTTTCCGGTCCCCAAAGATCTGTGTTTTAAAGTGCTGGACCATGTGTTCCACTATTTCCCTGAAACAAAGACAGAATTCAGGCAAAGTGTCAATAAAATCAGGGATACATAAAAGCATAAAAGAATAATGGTTTTTTAACACTGGTTTTTTCGTCTTTGTTTTTGAGTCAGAGTTTCACCCTGTCACCCAGGCTGGAGTGCAGTGATATGACCACAGCTCACTGAATCCTTGACCTCCTGGGCTCAGGTGATCCTTCTGCCTCAGCCTCCCAAGTAGCTGGGACCACAGGCATGCGCCACCATGCCAGCCTAACTTTTTTTTTTT
>CAUYQG010300849.1:0-25318 GCA_963574415.1 Tarsius wallacei | reverse complement strand
GGGCTCCGGCGATCCTTCTGCCTCAGCCTTCCAAGTAGCTGGAACTACAGGCGTGCGCTACCATGCCCGGCTAATTTTTTGATTTATTGTAGAGATGAGGTCACACCAAGTTGCCCAGGCAGGTCTGGAACCCGCGGGCTCAGGCAATCCGCTCACCTTGACCTACCAAAACGTGGGATTACAGGCTGAGCCACCGAGCCCAGCCATGTATTTGTCAAAAGTCATAAAACTTTACAGAATAGTACATCTTAGTGTATGCAGTTTTTCAAATAACTAGTGGATTGAAAGATCCCAGGATGGAACACATACTTTGACAAAAGAATCTAACTGTATGATAACTGTCTAACATAACCTCACTGAAGAGGCTGGCTTAAAGAACTGTTGACCTAAGTAACTTTGGAAATGACTGGAAAGTATAAGACTAAAGGCCAAAAGAACTGCACTGTGAGCACTGTACTCTAGTTGGTAAAGATGTTTTTTAAGGGGATACAAGTTAACAATTATGAAACCACTCTCTCTATATATATATAACCGGATGAAACAAAGAATAAAGGATGAAGTACGGTTGGAGTCAGATTTCTCACTGTTGGAGGAGGAGGACAAGCAAAAGGAAGACTAAAGTGATGCATGTGGCACAGTATTTGAGCTGGGAACATCAGTATGAACTCATGTTTAAATAATTAATAAAAACACAGATGGATAGATGTAGACATAATGATAGATGTGTGCATATTCATGAGTTAGTATACACAAATGTATTTCCTAGTCCTGTCTGCTGAGAGGACCTAGAAGCAACAACATCCCTGTAGAAACTAGCATACCCAACACCCAGATCTTGGTTTCAAAAGCCATTCTCCCATAAAGGGAATCAGAGTTGAAAGATGGTTGATTTTAGGGCTAGATCAGGGAATATACAGGATAATCCTGAAACACTGTATAGTGTGAGAAAGTAAATAAATTCTCAAAAGACCCCAAAATAATAGGAGTGTGCCAAATGGACAAAGGAAATAACCTGAGAAAGTTCCCAATGGCCAGCACTAGAGCAATTTGAGCAACAAAACAAAGACAGTAGTATTGGGTTATGGCACAAATTATAAAGTAAATGTTCATGAGTTTATAGTGGCATGAATTAATGACTGAATAGATAAATAAACAGGAGAGAGGGAAGAGGAAGAGGCAAGTCTCTGAACAGAATAAATAATTCATGTGGACACTCCCCCCTCATGGAGATGGAAAATAACTTCCCAACATGTAAGTATAGGCTGTGCCTAGTACCTTATTGCCAGAAAATGTGGTGTGGGAAATAGGGAGAAAAAGCCATTTAATAGAGGAGAAACCTGAAACACTACCTTGGCCAGATGATCAAGGTTAACAGCATCAATAAACTTCTGAGGTTTTCATCCCCCAAATCCATAATCCCAGTCTAACTATAAGAAAAACAAATGGCAAACCCAACTCAAGGAGCGTTCAACAAAATAACTAACCAATACTTTTCAAAATTGGCAAGGTTATCAAAAACAAATGATGTCTACAAAAATTGTCACAGTTCAGAAAAGATTAAGGAGACACTGACTAAATGGAATGTGATATCACAGAAGGGATCTTAGAAGAAAGAAAGGAAGTTAGAAGAAAATAATGAAGTCAAATAAAGTATGGAGTTTAGTTCATAGGAATGTACCAGTGCGGGTTTCTTGTCACAGAGCATACTACAGTAGCATGACATAGTAACACCAGGGGAAGCCATGTTAGGATATATGGAGATTGAGTACAATCTTTGCAACTTGTCTAGAAACATTAAACTATTCTAAGGTTAAAAGTATATCTTAAAAAGAAAATTACCTAGTACTACAGGATAAGGTTTTGTTCTAATAAAGCTTCCAATCTGTTTCCTTTAGTCATCCTGTTCAAGCCTTTTCCTGACATTAGCACACTCTGTTCAGCTTGTTCCCAACCGTGATGAATTTGAATACATCAACACTTGTTTTTGATTCAGCAAGAGGACTTCTGTCTCTTACATGGTTGAGGCTTCATTGTCTCCTGCCTCTTGAACAGCACACCAACTCCACACAGCCCTCGCCTCCCTCCCATTCTTTTGATTTCTCTTTTTCCCTTTCCATTCTTCTAGCTGAATACTGATGTTACCTTCTGTCACATTTGGTATATGCAAGGAACTTCCATGTATTATTTTTAATTCTACAATTTACAGATGAGGAAACTGAGCTCCACAGTGTTTAATGAACTCATCCAAGTCTAGGTGGCTTTTATGTGTAGTTGTCTGATGAAAATGAAAACCAGCTTTTGTCTCCCACTTCCCTGTGCCTTTGTTCAAGCATTCTAGTTCCTCATTCTTCAAATGTGTAACACAACATGAGAAGAAATTGTACCACTTACAAAAAAAAAAAAAGAAGCCTGATCCTTATTGGGGGCGAGAGGGTGTGTGGAAGAGGGAGTTTGGTGGATGAAATTAGATAATCAAATCCTAAGGAATGGCAACCTTGAAAAAATGCAACCATGGTTAATAAAAGTGTTCCCCTGTGGTGAACCAATGAGTCCAGGAGAGAATTCATAGGTTTGGCACCTCTCTTTATTTCTACCTCCTACGAAGATGGCTTTAAAGGAACATTGTTAAGTGTACTCTGCTCACTCAGCAATAAGGCAGGCTCATTAAGGGTTTGGGGGCTATGCCAAATAGGAGTGGGGGACATGGGAACACAACGCCTAACTTCATCAGAGCTCACCTGCTGAAAATTGCAAGTAATCCAAATGCTAATTCACTCTGATAAAGATTTGAATTAATGACTTTAAAGAGATTGAATAAACTCTTTATGTTATAATCTGGCATGAGCTTTTAATATTAACTACTACATATTTTATAGACTGTATTTGTTGCCAAGCACTAAAACAAACATTAAGATGCTTTTGCTTCAACTGGTGCTATGAATGCTTCCAAAACAGTGATATAAAAAACGACATAAAACACATCATAATCATAGAAATCATCTGCATTTTAACTCACATTTGCCATGAATGTGGCAGTTATTTTTCATCTATAAACAATTATATCTCAGCTACTCTCTGTTAGGAAACATTTCATCAAAAACTCTCATTTAATTGACGTAAAAATGCATTTTGTTCAGAGAGAAACATAATCTCTAATTTGGACTAATTAAAGAAATAGACATTCTGAATTAATGAAAGGCTGATGTCGACTGAAAAATATGCATCTTTATTAGTTTCATATACAGAAAGTAACACAAACTAAGCTACACAGCTTACAGTAGAAAAAAAAAGACCTAAAGGAAAATTGTTCTATAATGAATAACTAAGAGTAATGTACCATGTTCCATAAATACAGATTTGAAAAGCTTTGTTTTATAGTTGTAAAAGTACTTTTGTTATCCTGTTTAAATCTTAAATTTGCTTGGAAGTTCTGTTCAACTATGTAGTTGTAACAGGCACATCTAAATCATATATTCAAAATTATCGCAGTTCAGACAAATGAACTTTTTCTATAAGGAGAGAGTAGTTTTAATTAATCCCTAGATATATTGGCTAATTTTAAATTATATTAGAAATGTCAATAGATTGTAAAAAGCCAGTACTATGCCAAAATACAAGAAAGGATTGATTTTTTTACTAGCATTGAAAGTTTTGTTTGTAAGTCCCAAAAAATATTTTTAAAGCAAAATTTTGAACACAAACATATGCCTTTAGAATAAACAAACAAACAGGAGTCATCCCAAATGTATTTGGTTGCAATGGAATGACTTACAGAGAATAAAGCACTCTGTTTCCTTTTTCTCTTTTTTAGATTAGAAAGTGTCGTTTATTGGAAAGTAAATTAGTAAGAGAGAGAGAGAGGGAGAGAGGGGGTCAAAGCTAAAAAAACATGGCAGCCAAAGTTCAAAGAACACATGACCTGGCCAGTGCCTAACAAAACAATGGCCGCGCTCTGTTTTCTTACCCAGCCTCATTATCACTCCAGCATATTGCTGCTTATAATCTGCAGAAGAAAATAGAAGACATTTTTTTCTTGGTCCAACATATCTTGGTAGATGGTTTGTAAGAGGATTTCAGAAGATAAAAATAGCTTTAATGTCACAGTACACTCTGCACTTTATGTCCATCAAGGAATAATCATCACCACATGGACTATGGCAGCCAAGAAAGTTTCCCAGAAGTGAATGAGAAGGGTAAGTCACAATGATAGCAGGACATAACTCTCTTTACCATTACTCACAAACAAAAAGACACAGCTACGTTAACTAACAGTATAAGGCCTTATACTAAGTGACATATAAAATAGCAAAACACACCAGACATGGTAGCTCACACCAATAATCCCAGCACTTTGGAAGGTAGAGGTGAGAGGTTTACCTGACCCCCTGGTTTCAGGACCAGCCTGGGCAACTTGGCAAGATCTCCTCTCTACAATAAATTTTTAAAATTAGCCAAGCATATTGACATGCATCTGTAGTCCTGGCTACTCAGGAGGCTGAGGTGAAAGAATTGCCTGAGCCCAGTATGTCAAGGCCGCAGTAGCTGTGATCATGTCACTGCATTCCAGCCTGAATGACAGAGTGAGACTCTGACTCAAAAAACAGAGAGATAGGTAGATAGATGTCAGATAGATAGGTAGGTAGGTAGATAGATAGATATAAAATAAATTTTAAAATAAGAAAACAAGCATCAACACAAGGATTTTATAGTAAATATGTAGTATAGGAATGCCAGTACCTTATAAAAAATTAGATGACTATTAATTGTTTTTTAATTGAAATTAATTTTATCTTTTTGGGGAATAAACTATAGCTTACTGTGAGGCCTCTTGCAATACAGAAGAGCTAAATCCCTTTGAGCTTTCAAGCTGAACTTATTTGCTTTGTACATATTCGGAAATAGGGAAAGCCAAGGAAAGAGGAAGGGGAAAATATTTAATTTCTCCAGGTATCACAGAATTTTTTGACACCAGTCTCTGTAAGTTCACCTTGTATAGATCTTTCTAGACTGTCACATGCTACTTATGCCTGATATGTCTTGCAGCATGTAACAGGTACCACCTCTTAATATAGTCGGGGATAGAGGTCGTACCAATTAAGGGGCCTAGAGCAGAACCTGTACCAGCGTAATAGTCAGATCACTGGTTACATTTTCCAGGGCACAGGTTACATGCTGCATGACAATATTCAGCCCATCGAGAGAAAAAGGTCACAGTCAAGGTAAGAACATGTATGATGTAAAGAATGATAATCTTGATGAACCAGATACTTTCAACTCATGTTCTGCAAATATTTATTGAGTTCATTCTGTTCTCATTCCTTAAAATTTCTGGAATTTCACACAATTAGTAAAGGCAGTAGCACTTCACCTATGTTATTCTACTCTTACTAACACTCAGATCGAGAATATTTTTAAAATGTTGGTCAGAAAACACTTACTTAAGAAAATATACTAATTTATCAAGTTTTTAAAAAATATTTTTATATCTAAAGTATCAGGTGCTTGATGGAACTTTCAGTGACATTAGTATTTTCTTTTTAAGGTTCTCTCAAGCATACAGCAAACTTATTCCAGAAATCCCTTGTCCTCTACAAGTAACAGTCAAACAAGACGGTAGACCCACTTATCTTTGGGTTTACAATAAGGACAAAAGTAAATCACATTTTTAAATGTCTGCTCTATGGATTCTACTGTCTTACTGTAGCAAGAATTTGATTCTTATCAGAGTGATTTAGTCCTTGTAATCCATGTCATATCATTTTCCTTTGCTGTATTTATATTTTTTTTATCTATTCATTATAACTTCTGTTTCCCAATAACTCAAAGGTGACTGAGAAAATTGGGCCATATGACATTCAATGCTGCATTTATTTTTATCAACAACTTCTATAAGTTGTAAAATGCATGCATAACGACCCCTAAGAATAAAGTAGTATTAACAATGGAGCTGGCTATTCCTTGTTGAGTATTTTTAAAAAATACTTTGCTTGTATCATATCATTGAATTGCAATAAGTCTAATACAGAGAGCATCATTATCCCTTCTCACAGATAAGGAAAGGCTTAAATGATTTTGAAAATTTGCCTAAAATAATATTGCTAAAAGTGGTGAGCTGGAATATGAACTGAGGCAGTGTGATTCCAAAGCACACATTGTTAACAAGAATATAATACTGCCTCCTGAAATAGATGGCTTGTCTTTGGCTGACAAAATCTACATATGTCAAAATTTTCAAGTTCATCTGCTTTTAAGAAAATAACTAGGGCAGTCAACCTCTTGATTTTAAAAAGTCAATTTCAAAATGTAGAATTTTAGGTAACATGACAGGCAATTAGGGGAGATGTGAGTGGTCAAGATGTGTCTGTTGTCCTGAGATGATTTCCCATTGCATGAAAAAGGGCAGAGTTAGACATTTCTAGATTATTATGAAATTTAAAGATTGTCAAGCGAGATGCCATCAGAATGAGAATTTAGATTCTCAAGAATGGGGTGCTATTTGTTAAGGCTCTTCCAAGTTGAAAAAAAGTGGCAGAATAGCTCAGAGTGACCTGGAAGAGTGAAATACAGAGGGAAGAAAATGGCTGTTTCTGGAAAGAGAGTAATAGATAACAAAATGGCCTTTTTGGGTCCCAGTCCTTGTAACTTTCTACCTTACAGATTGCCAAATGTACCCTTGAAGCCTCACGCCGTCTTACCATCGAAAACAAATTTCCAACAGCGTATAAAAGTATTGTTAAGTTGTTTTCTGGATTAACACGGGTTCTGTCTGCCACAACTCCCAGCAGATATAAAGGTATAATGCAGGGGATTTTATCTGTTACTATTTTAATGGGAACCTTCCCCATCATCAGCATAGGATGGTGATGGCTATGCTACTTTGTCCAGAGCAGGAGCAGGGATAGGGGAAGGAATGCAGGAGGGCCTGAAGTTCTACCTGCTTTGCCCATCCCTCAATACCTAAGACTTGGACTTTGCAAAGCATAAGGGAAAAAAGTCATGTGTCACAGAGAAAAGAGACAGGATATGGAATGTTATGACTGGGGTTCAAGTATCAATTCTTCCACGTGAATTGGGCAGACCACTAACTCTCTCACTGAATTCCTTAATCTGTAAAACCTGGATGATAAGTGTTAAATCCTCTGAGTGTCCTTTGGGTGGCTCAACTATCCTCAGTGTCATAAAGACCCAGGGATAGACTGCTACAGTGGCTCCCAATTCACAAAAGTCACAGAACCAGAATGACCCACACTCATTCCTAGTTCCAGGCTTTCTTCACCTACAGCAACATCCCCCCATTTAAGCCAGTAGTTATTTTTGCTCCCAAGAGAACATCTGGCAACGTCTGAGGGCCCATTTGCTGTCACAACTAAAGAGGGGGCAATTGACTGGTAGATGCCAGGGATGCTGCTGAGTACACAGGAAAACCACACATCAAAGAATGATCTGGTCCAACATATTAGTGGTGCCAAGTTTGAGAAATGCTGAGTTAGAGCAAGTAAGACCAAACGCATATAGTTTACTGGTACCGATCAAAAGAGTCTTTGTAAGATACAAGAGATATAGGATCCGTTCTTTTCTAAATATTAAGATCAAACTCAGTTTTTATTTCTACACCCAAGACTACCCTCCTGGATCTTACTCTTGATCTATTCCACAAGTTCATTCAAACTCTCAAACCTCCTCCTAAGATAGACGTAGATCAGGCATGGGTAGCATCATTCCTATGAATGATTTTCTGCATTTGTCCATGGCTTTCTTATTGTATCATCACCAGAAAACTTGGACTCTATAATAATGAGAAGAATAAACCACATGCACTGTGATATATTTGTTGTTGTCTTGTCCCACTTTGTTCTGGCTTGACTTATTGGATTTTTATGGTCCAGAACATAAGCTGCCTCCTCTGCCCTATTTTGATGACCATGAAAAGTTCAGTTCAGTTCTCGTAATGCTCCAAACGTATTGTACATATAATCACAACCTCTTCAACAATTGCCTTTCCAAAATCTGTTGTAATTTATAAAATTATCTAGTATATGTATACTTCATTATACACTGCTATTTTTCTAATTCCAATCCTAAACATTTCCTTCCTCATTTTTCATCTCTTATCAATAATAAGTATATGTGTTTATGGGATTGTAGTCCACATTCAATAAGAAAGAATATGAAATGCTTTGCAAGTATATGATACACATTTGTGCCACAGTTGGTGTTGTTAAGATTCTTACCTTGGCTCTGGCTAGACTAAGATTGCTACAGATTCCACTGTCTGGGCCTCTAATGTTAAGAAGTCACCAATCCAAATGGATTTAAAATTACCGTCATCCAGATTTGTGTAAATCTGTTCTTATTTTTCAATGTTCTGTCTCTCCCAGACCTAAAGCTATTCTTTACAATTAGCTTATGGTATTATGTCCTACTTAGTCTTCCCATCAGATACACTTTCTGAACTCTGCATTGTTTCTTCTACCTCATTGAACTCTGCATTCACAGTCCTGATGTTTCTAGATTGGCCTCGTCTTATAATCTCCGTTAGCTGTACATGATAAGGACTTAAGTGAAACAATGACTGTGAAAATGTGAAACTTTGAATAAAACCAGTCTGTCAACATGTAATGATTACTTGGATGGTCAAATGGTTGTATGTTTTAGAAGGAAGCACCCATTAAGTTGAATATTTTCTATAAGCAATACTACCTTGTAGGATGGTGGAAAAGGTTTAAACTGAGGAGTCAAGGCAGAACCAAGTAGGAAGCTCTTCAACCTCTTTTACTAATTCCTTCCTTAATAATTAAAAAATTAGGTCCTTAATTCTTTTGTAAAGTAAGGATAATGTCTACCCTGAAATGTTAAAAGAAATACTGAATGCAGGGGCCTTGACCATGATCAACTGTTTAAAATGTTGATTCCCACTACTTTCATTAGCAGGGAAATGGTGAAAAATAAACAAATTTGCAGGCATGAGAATTTCTGGGACAGAGTGGGTGCTTAAAAGATATTTTCTTTTTATTATGAAAAATTACTATTCTTAAAAAAAAACCTCTCCACATTTGAAATTACTTTAAAACTTCTTCAGTCAAACACTAATTAAATAACTTAGGACCAAGACCACTGCAGCTGTATTTACATTTTAAAAACTCAGCTCTCATCTCTCCTATTGTCTCAGACAACACACACACACACACACACACACACACACACACCACATACACATACACACACACACAGTGAGAAGAAAATGCTTTGAAAAAGCTCATAATGAATTTGGTTTCTTTGTCATAGTGATATCTTCTTCCTCAATGAAAACCATATAATTATATATAAAATAAAATGAAACATTAACATTACAAAAACTATTCTGGGGGCAATAACATACCATTCTCCACATTGGTTGGCCTTCACTCATTCATTTATTTAGCAAGCCCTATTAGAGCACTCTCTCCATGAAGGTACAGCACTAGACACTAAAGTCAAGAAGCATTCAGTCTAGCTGTAGATTTGATATGTAGTGGAAGGTGGATATGGTAGGGAAGAAGGTGAAGGGAAAGTATCAAAAAGATAAATCAACATAAATGTAATGGTGGTTGCAGGTGCAATAAAGCAGTTCTTCCAGAGGCTTGGCATAAGATATCAAGAAACTTTCAGAGAGGAGAATTTCCTGTGAATTGAGCCCAAAATGAGAAGCAGTATCTACCAGGCAGACAAATAGGAAAAGCAGAAAGCATTCTCACAAGAAAAAAAAACAAAAAACAGATTTTAACTAAGATGCTTACAACATCAAGGGGTCCTGAGTAACAGCAACTAGTTCCTTAGAGCAGGTGGGAACATGAGAGCACAGGGAGAATACTCAAATAAGAGGCAGGAAATATGAGTTATCAGATTGAGTTTTTGCAGCAAACTTATCTGAGTTCAATATGAGCCCCACCTTTTACAGTCTGGAGGACTTTGGGCAACTTAATGCTCATCTATAAAACAAGAATAATAATTACTAAATCACTGTAGGAATTACAGATATCCAAAAAAGTAACTAGAATCATGGTGTGAGTGCTTAACAATGGTAATGATGAGACAACAATGTTGATGACAATGATGGCAGTGAAAGTGGTACTCTTCCTTATATGGATTCCTTTTCTCATTCAACCATTTGGAATGTTCTTTTGTCTCCAAATTCTTCACCAATATTGCTATTGCTTGTTCATCAAGTCTCAGTTCAAAGATTCAAACTCATCTACCAGTTGAAGTGATTAGCCTCTTCTATGCTGTCCCAGAGCACATCTTCTTATCTCTGTCATGATACTTTCCACACGCTATGATCATCAATTCATGCTTTTCTTTTCCTTTCTTCTTCATCCCAGGCAAGGGGAGAGGAGAAAAGAAGACAGACCATAAGCTTTTAAAGACAAATTCTGTATCTTATGCCTTTTGGTATCCTCATTTGGGCAACTAATATCTATTGCATATTCAATAAATATTCATTAAATTAGTATATGGATAGGCAAAGTATTGGAATACAAAAATTCAACAAGTTATTTCATAAAATAAAACACTCTTCTACAAGAGTTCTGATAGTCAAAACTGCAAACAAACTTCAAAGGTGTTCAGGGGGGTAAAAGTGCTTGGCTTCCTCTACGGCTTGGAGTCTGTAGGAGCAGTTCTATCAGCACAACACCAGAAAATTACCACCTCTGGTTATGTGGCTTTGCAGCGTGAACATAAGCATGACCACAATCTCTAGATGGGCAGAATCCATCAGAAAAGTGCTTTATAAGTTAAAACCAGAATAATTCTATGGAACATAACATGAAAAAGAGTTCCCAGGCAATAAGAATATCGAGCAGAAAAATCACAGAGCTGGGCTTGTGTTAGACTCAGAAGGGAGGCCAGTTTGGTTGAAGAATAGTAATCAAAGGAGAGAATAATACACAATATGGTTGGAAGGAAGAATCAGCGGTGGTATAACACAAGGTTGCTTGGGTAAAGTTAAGGATCTGGGATTGGTTTCTTAAAGCAATGTTAAGGTTTAAACCTGTCATGAAAGTGATTAGAGTAAAATTTCAAAGCCACCATTCAGCGGGTGAGCAGAGAATTCATTGTGGGAAGCACACTGGAAGCTAGAAGTCCATTGAAGTTGTTGACATAGTTCAGGTGAGATGTGAGTTTGTGGTGAGTTTGGGTGGTGGTGAAGGATGTAAAGGGACGCGGTTAGACTGGAGATAGATTTAGGGGGTGGAACAGACAGGACTTGCTGATGAATTGCATGGTGGTAAAGAGAGGAAAAGATGAAACTTAAGTTTTTGGCTTGAGGAAAAAAGGGATGGTAGTATTATTTAAGAAGAGATTAAATGACTCATCTAGGTAAGAAAGGGGTAGGCAGTGAGGACTAAAAGTTCTGATTTTAATGTATTAAATTTGTGGTATCTATTTAGACATCTAAGTGACAATTTTAGGTGCTAAAGTGTAGCATCCAAGAATTGAGAGATCAAGAGAGAGGTCTGAGAGGGAGACACATTCTTTTGGTGTTCAGTATCTGGTAGTTAAATCCATGGAATTCATTGGTACCACACAGCCAGAAGTCACAAAGCTAAAAATAATTTGGGGTTTGACTTCATATATCTTATCATTCCATCAGAGTATTTCTTTGGAGGAGTGGACTTCGCTCTGGTCTGCCTTTAGTGGAGGCATATGCTTGCCAGTTACCACAATTTTAACTGCTGTACATCAAACATAATCTTCATGTTATGCCTTAACCCTGAGGTATTTGGATGTTTAAATGCTCATGAAGGTTTAAGAACTTCAAGTCCCAAGAGGCACCAGAGAAGAGATCACTGTGTGCAATCTAATTATTTGATGACGAATACACCATTATTTTCCTTCATATTCCCCAAAGAGAAAAGAACCCGGTTACATGTTAAAAAAAGAAAGAAAGAAAACCCAGTGCAAAATTGATTGAATACTAAGTCATTTAATATAAAAAGAGACAAGACTTCTCTCTTCTTGCCTTTTGCTCAAAAGTGATAAAAAGAGACCTCTGGTGGAGGAAATCAGAGATGATGCTGTGTTTTAAATTACAACAATGTTATATTTTAAATTATTACACCTTTGTTGAAACAGTACTTGGACCATGGCATTGCCTGTCTTTTACTGTGTAGTGGACATTATGTGCCCACGAAATTCTAAAATCAATTTTGCTGACCTCTGCGGTACATACTTTTGGTTTTCTACCACCAAACCATCCAATCTCCCTGATTATTTCTAAACAGAGCCCCATATTTATTTGTGTCACCTCCTCTTCTACTTTCTCCATTGAACCCTGTGTCTCATCAAGCAATTAGATAAGGAATCGGTGCAGGACTTAGTTATAACCTACAAGAGTTGAGGGAAAACTCATGGGGAATTCCTAAAAAGAAGTTCAAAGGAAAAAAATCTATCTTTGTCCACTGGACATTGTCAGTTATCTTATCTGCAGCCCAATTATAAAATGAAGCAGCCATGCAGTCACCATGACATAAGCTAGTCTGAGAAAAACAAAGTAGAAAAGAGCAAAGAACCTGGGTCCCAGGTTATGATATTTGGGCACTGAATTAACTGACCCTAGAAGTATTCTACCGAGTGACTTTTCAGTTTGTGAAATTATCATTTTTTTCTTATTATTTTAACCAATTTATTTAGAATTTTCTAGTGCTTTCTGATGTTTTCAGTGAAAAACATCTCAATTAATAAAATCTACATGTTCTGTAACTTACCCCGGACCTCAAAGGACCATGATTATTTAAAGGGTGGGGGATACAGAGGAGACAAACTAAATCATGAGAGTCATATTAAATGTCAATCATGAAAGAATACTGCATGATGGGTCTAACTGGATCTAGATATAAATATATAAAAGTGTGGTTTCTGATTAAAAGAATGAATGGGCAATTCTCACATCTCTTATTTTCCCTTTCTAATCCTTGGCTTTCTTGTATGCAAAGTGAAAGTCTAGACTAGACTATCGCTAAGAGACATCTACAATTGTATGATTATAGAACCACAGCACTTCAAATGCATTTTACTCTTCCCTGTGTCCTCTGGAAAATTGTGTGAGCCATCTAGGGAGACCCTTGGAATTGATCCTCCAAAAAACCCAAGATACCTTTGTTAAAGACAACAGATGGCATTTGGAATCAGGAGACTAGGAAGAAAAGTACTTTCACACCTCTTTTCAGGTATCCTTCATGCTTAACTATAATGCTACTAACAGAGTTCATTCGTGTGTCACTAGGCATTATTGAAATAATGAATCAGCAACCAATACCCAAGAAAATTATTATTAGTATATTGTATTAAAATATGAAAGAGGAAAATTTTGGTACAGCTAAATGATTGGCATTAGTCAAAAACGATGCCTTTAGATTAAAAAGTTATCACTAAACGAAAATCTTAAAGACCAACTATTAAGCTATTATTAGCATTCAAGAAAGTGGGTGGTATCTTTCTAAATCCAGCTAATGAACAAATCTTTTGTTCTTATGAAGATTTATCCTCCCCAAACCTGCCTGGCTAATAATATCCTATATTTGGATTATCCTGAAGGATGAACCAGGAATGTGTTACCACCTTCACTTTTTATTTGAAGACACAAATCTCAATAATGTTTTCCAGGGTCACAGAACTAGGTTCTGAATTTAGATCTGCAGATCTTGTTTCTACACTATTTGTCCTTAAGCTTTGCCCTCTGAGTACAGTCAGATTCTGAAAGATAACACGAAATCCAGCTCCCCACATGCAACTGCAACCTCACTTCTCACTATTCCTAATCAATTGCACTCCAGCATCCGGTCAGTCTCAACTATGAAAGGCTTTCATGACAGTTGCATTGCCTTCTTTCTTCATCTTTTGCATATCTTTTTGTCTGAAATATTTTATTTATCCCTCTTTATCAATCTAACTCCTATGTAGGGTTTTGGTTTTGGGTTTCATGAAAACCTCTCAAGCCTTATACTTACCTAACTTAGCACTTTTTACTTATATTATAATCGTGTTGATTTGTATCGTAGACTGTGCTCCTCAAAAACAAGAGAAATCACCGTACTCACATTTGAATGATCTTTCCCTGAATATTGAATGACTGAAACTATGAAAGAGCAAACCCGAGGCTATATCCATCACATCATGCTGTGCTCATTGGTCAACCAAAGTCAACAGTGCTTGAGTTTGTTCTTTCACTCTGATTTATTTCCTTCAAAGGATATGCATAAAGAAAAAAATCTTGCCATAGCAGTCTTTCCTTGATCAAAAATGCCTGCCTTGCATAGTTTATCTGCCCTAATTCTTTCACTGTCTCAAAAAAAACTATTCAAGTAAAAGGCTCATCTATTAAATACAATAAGTACTTTCATGCTATTTACTTTCCATTAAAATAAAGTGAAACCCATTTTTCTTAGGGCAAAATCCTGGAAACCAGATTTGCGAAAAGTGGTGTTTTTCAGTCTGGCAGCAGTGATTCATCTTGGAAATTAAGGTTTCTGATGGGAAAAGGCCTCAGTAAAGTGCCAGAGCCAATAGTCCCCCTGCAAAGTCCTTTCCATTTAGATCAGCAGTGTTGTGGGTCTGCTATGCTAACTCAAGCTCCAAAACAGAATGACAGAGATTGTCTCTACTTGGGCAAAAGACTTTCATCAACTCTAACGTAGAAAGAGTCTCATAATGCAAAACCTATGTTGACTTACAGAAGTCACTCATCCCTAAGAGAAATTTCTTATCTGTTCTCACAAGCCTGAGGACTGTTTTCATTTCCTTCAAATACTGTTTACATACTTTAAAGTAAAAGGATTGGTTCTGCTTAGGTCGAGAAGAAATAGTGTGTTTCTGAACTCAAAAGTCAGACTGTATCTCTTGGGAAGACAAATGAGTTTTTTTTATTGTTATCTTATTTTAAAAATTAAGCATCTGCTATGCACTGAATATTGAGCTAGGCACCGAGATTAACAAAAGTGAAAGTCAGAGACCCTTTAAGAGCTAGTAGAGAGAGGTACATGAAAGCAAATGACTATAATTCAAAAGATTAATTGTACAGGCCGGGTTTGGTGGCTCACATCTGTAATCCCAGCCAAGACAGAAGGATTACTTGAGCCTGGGAGTTCAAGGCCAGTCTAGGGAACACAGCAAGACCTTGTCTCTACAAAAAAATTTTAAAAAGTAAACCAAGTGTGGTGGTACACGCTTGAGACCCAGCTACTTGAGAAGCTGAGGCAGAAGGATCACCTGAGTTCAGGGGATTGAGGCTGCAATGAGCTGTGATCACGCCACTGAACTCCATGGGCGACAGAGTGAGACTTCAACTCAAAAATAAAATAAGATGAAATAAAATAAAATAAGATAAAAAGAGGTACAGAAGGTTATGGGAGAACATAGGTGATTAGGTAGGAACATAACTGCCTGACCAGGGGAGTTTGAGAGCTCTCACGGAGAAAATTCTGCATGAGATTTAAATTAAGAATAGAGGTTTGCTAAAAGGACCACTGTGTGGGAGGTAGGTGAGGCAAAGGAAACAGTGAGTCCAGAGGCACAGAGACCATATGAAAACTGTATTCATCCCATGCTAAAATCTCTCCTTAATTCAACCACATGTACCTTTCAAGAAGCCACCCAGGTATTTTCCATTTTGGTAGCACAGCACTGGGATGAATAACTGCATTTTTTATTGAATTAATCAATTCTTTAGATGGCATTTGAATCCAATCTTCTCCTTCCCCTACCTTCCTGCTACAGGTCCATGATGAAATCTTGCAGATGTTACCACAATATTAGAAGATACTTTTCAGCTCCCTGGTGACTTCAATGAGTTTTTATTATCATTATAGTTAATAATAATTGCAAATAAAATTCTCAGCTTTTATGTCATAAAAATTGATTCTCACTGTACACCTCTTTATGAAAATGTCATATCCTTAAAAATTGCTACAAGAACAAATTATAATACAAAGCACTTACATAGCATTTTTGTTTTGGGAGATAATTTAAGTTTATTGCCCTTCTGTTAGTAGAGAAAAAAAGCCTTAACAGGGTTAATTGCCTTCCCCAAGGCCACACGATTCATGTGGTAGAGAGAGTGAGAATTCAACTTAAGGACACCCCTCTAAAGGAAAAGTCATCCAATCTGCTTTATACTCCATTTGCAGTAGTAGAGTAGGCTACATGCATTTTATTTTTCTTCCCAATGGTAACTGTAAAAAGGCAAACAAACCAACAAGAACATCAGAGTGCTACAAAGAATTTCCAAGAAATAAGTCTGTTCTGAAGGTAAATTTCCTTTATTTTATGGATTTTCATCCAGTGTGAATCTAGTTCTGCTAATGTAACACCATGCTGTGACTGTCCATGGAGGGTCAGCTTTGTTAATGATGATTCATTTTGTTCCAGGTGTGTACTACTACCAGGTATGCCCTACAAGCCTGACACGTATCTAAGGGGTAAAGAATACTCATAAAGAGATGGAGAAAGGCTAAGTTTATACTCCTGCCTACCACTGTTTTGACAATTTTTAGATACAGCTGACAAGAAAGGAGACACTTGCCCAGCACAATTTCTGCTGAGTGTGATTCTGAATCTCCCTAGTTACCAAAAGGTGTTGATTAACAGGTGGCCCCAAACCAAGATCAGAGAACAAAACCATTGAAAGCCAAACAAAACATCAGTACTTTTTTTGAGAAATTTGCTGTGAGTTAAAAAAAAAAAAAAATCCAAGGCTCCAACCTGGTTGCCTGTTGAGTAAGGTCTTAAAATATTACTTTGGTCTTCATAGAGCATCATCTCTATTAAATGACCTTTTAATAACAAATATATAGTTGATGTCTGCTGGGTGATGGGCTGTGTATTAAATAATTCCTGAGATAAACCGAATGAGATCTTGACTCTCACAGAATTCATATTAATTAATGACTTTAAAAATCATTTAGAAGTTGTTCTTACTCCTTCTGTGATGCCTGAATATAAACAATTCTTATAGCTGAACCATAGCACAGGTCTGTCTTATTTTCTAATCCTTAAGGTCAATGATTCTGAAGCATCAGTGTGCATTAGAATCACACAGCTTGCAAAACACAGGTTGCTGGGCCCTACCACCAGAATTTCTGGGTTAGTAGGTCTCAGTAAAGCCCAGGAATTAGTATTTTTAACAAACTCACAGGGGATGCTGATTTTGCTGGTACAGGGACAACACTTTGAGAACCACTATCTTGGCTTATTAATTCCATGCTTTATCTGCAGAACAATAATATCTTTTCAGTGACAATTAGCAATTTTCATCACAAACTTATCATCAAGAAAGTCTTCACTAACCAACTAAAACATGAGTTGCTAGAAAATTATTAACATTCCGAGGAGAAAATGAACTAGTATTAGATATATTATAAAACCTTTCAAATGTACTTCAAAAGCACATTATATAAGAGTATTTTTTCAAAGTAAAAGGTGATATTCAAACAATATAAATGTTAAATAAAAAAGCTTTTTATTTTATTTATTTAAAGCTAATAAAATGTAAAGTTGGCCAGCTATTACAATACTGTCATCTTTATTAAAAATAAGATAACTTTAATGCTTTCTTTAAAAACAGTTGAATATATAGCAATTTGAGACAAAAGTATCCTATAATTATTTAAGATTTAAATACTTGGCCATAAATACAAATTTTAAATGTCTATAAATTTGTCATCAACAGACGGTCCTCTTCATGTTTATCACAGACTGTGATTTTGCCTTAAGCATGCGAAGAAGCTGTGTTAAAATAATTAAAAAGATGTAGACCATTCCTAAAAGAGAAAAAAATTCTCATGCGCATGCGCAACATTTTTCATTCCTAATTTTTTGGTAATTTTTTTCTCTTTCAACTTCTTCTTCTATCACCACTCAGGAGAATGTCTCTTTCCCCTAATGCTAAAGGAAAATCTGCACCTTGACAAATTGAAGTGTGGAACTCACTGATGAAGTTCAGTAGCTGTAGAGTTACCAGTGAAAATTGTTCTTTAGTTTGTCTAACTCTGTGTGGAGAACTAGATTTCATAGAGTTTCTTTCTTTCTTTCTTTCTTTTTTACTTAATGACTAAAGTTCATAAGATTAGGACAAGAAAGAATACATAAAGCAAGATAAAATATAAAAGCATGTTACAATCTTTACATTTGGAATTTCTTATGCTGTAATGGTGAAATTGGAGAATCTTACATTTTGTAAGTTGTGATGACATAAAGAGGTGAATTTTTTTTCTCATCCACTCCCTGCCTTTCTAAATTTTTGTGGATGTAACTTGCATATTTAATTATGAGATACTCTTTGAGACTAACTTGCAATGTTAGTTCAAGTACCATGTGAAATACAGATGTGATGCCTATCTTATAGGTTAGGGTTATGGAATTAACATCAAGTGAAATGACAGTGGTGCAATTCCAAGTGGTTTGGCCATGCCAACTCCTTGCAAAGTCACACTCCAAAGTAACAACTATCTAAACAACAAAAAAATTATTTTCTAACCACCATATTTCAACCCTACAGATTTAGCAAAAAATATTTGTGATAAGATTTTCATTTTCTTTTTATCCCTTTATTTTAGCTCCTGTTTCCCATACCACAGTTTAGATAGATGTGGATTTGAAGTAGTAAAGGGAATAGTATTAGCATGATGATTCATCACTATGACAATATAAAAAGCAGTCAGAATTATCATGAAAAACTTTACCAGCTCAAGGTGTTGTACTCTGAAAAAAATACAAATCTTAAAGTCCTGTTCAAATGTAGTTTGTAAAAACATGCAACAGGACTATGTAGAAAGAAACTAGAACTTTTAGACCTTGGGGCCCTTTTCTACAAGGAACTGGAACCCTGGATGTGAAGATGGTGTTAGAATAAATCAGGCAGGTTGTGAAAAAGGTAAAGAGGCAGAAGACTGGTATGATGACAGGGTTACCAAATGGAAAAGGTAAAAACAAAAAGCTGTGTTGTGTATTACATTTTGGCATTTCTATTAAAAATATAATATGCATGATCCCTGATACAGGAATCATCAATACCAGATGATTCATTCATAATTTCTAATTTCAAAAAGGATGAAGAATTTCCTCTATTCACCTTAGAAACAGGATGCTAGACTGGTATTAATATGTGAAAAAAATAAGAAAAAAGTCTCTGCACATTTTAGAGGCAAAATTTTAAATCTACAATTCACTCTCTAGCAAAAGAAGCAAACCAAGACCAAAGATTTGGCTGGGAGCTTTGATTTACTTTCAGTGCAGCCAAGAGAAGTCAAAACAGTGAAAAAGAAGAAGGAGAAGGAGGATGAGAGGGAGAGAGATATTGTTGCCTATACTGATGGGGGCAATTCTTCAGAAATCAAGTTTATAAATATAAAGATTAGGTCTGTAGCCGGGCTCGGTGGCTCAGCCTGTAATCCCGCGCTTTGGAAGGCCGAGGTGAGTGGATTGCCTGAGTCCGCGGGTTTGAGACCCCCCTGGGCAACTTAGCGAGATCTCATCTCTACAATAAATCAAAAAAATTAGCCGGGCGTGGTAGCGCGCGCCTGTAGTTCCAGCTACTTGGAAGGCTGAGGCGGAAGGATCGCCGGAGTCCAGCAGGTCGAGGCTGCGGTGGCCGAGACCGGCCACTGGCACTCCAGTCTGGGCGACAGAGGGAGACTCCAACTCAAAAAAAAAAAGATTAGGTCTGTATTTAGCCTTCCCAGATAGTTTTAAAATTTTTCCATTACAGAACGCAGAGTGAAAGATCTTTTCTTAAGAGTAATGCTACCTTGATAGTAAGATTCACAATCACATCAAGAAAAGTTAACTTCTTTTTTAAAAAAGATGTGGGGTACAATTCGGGATTAGATATACAAGTGGTCATCATACAGGCAAAGTTTGGGCCTTCCTTTAGTCCCCACTTCGCCTGGTTTGAGAATATGTACCCTGATAGGTGTTATGTCCACCCCCCTCCAGCCCATCCTTGGCGGTTTCCGGTTACTGCCAATCCCTTCCTTATAGTATTATGGTAAATGTTCCGAGTACAGTGATGAGTGAGAACATGTGGTACTCAGTTCTGGGTTTCTGTGAAAAATCACTGAGTATTATAGACTCTAAGTCCATCTGACAATTCTTTTTTAAGTTCTCTTCTTTCTCCACCCTGAAAAGGTTTCTTCTCACCTTATCAGTCAACTAAAATAAATAAATAAAAACTCATGGGGCTGAAAGTCAAATGGTTGATGCCCATCTCACTAAGCCCTTGAAAAGGAGATTGAACAGCTGAAATGAAACTTTTTTCTGACCAATCACACCTAACTTCTCTTCTATAAAAGGAGAAAGTAACTTGTGCTATTAAAAATAATTATCTACCGCTTAGGATACTTTGCATCCAATAGTTTTACCCTTTCCATTGTAAAAGTTGGAATGAAATAAAACATTAAAAGGACATTAACCCCATGTTTTTGTTTTTAACTGTAACAATATTTAAGATTATACCCCCAAACTGTCTGATATTTAGAAATGTACTGAGAATCAAACCTGACTCACCAACAAAATAACCATACTTAATTATTTTATCTTCTGAATGGATTAAAAAATAAACCAAAACCCATACAGAAAGCTACCATAATTTTAAAAGATATGGTAGCATGTCAGTTCTGACAATAAAAATGTTGATCAGTTTTTTAAAATTTTAAATCAAACATTTAAAAGTTTAATCTCTTTGAAATCATTTAGACCTCTTTTAACTGCAGTTGATAAAGTACATTTCTGAGACTACTGGAGAAAACCAACAACCAAGAAACAAAACTTTAATTTGATAAGCTAGGATTTCCACATCAGTAGCAAATTTCAAAGTACAAAAATAAAAATCTATTACTTTTCAAATTTTCTTTTAGACATTAAAAATAAGGACTGGTGAAGATCATGGAACAAACATCTATAGAAATAATTTAAATACTGAGAATATTAAGATGCTCCAAATATTTTTAACATTTTTACTATTTATATACTGGGCTCTAAATTATATACTGATTCTACACCAACTTCAAATTGGGGTAAACAAAGACTTTCCCAGTGTACACGAACATGAATAAGTTTTAAGAGAATCAATTTTGAGAACTTCAACTTTCCTAAGTTCTCTTTCTAAGACAATCTGTCTGAAAATTCACCTGCAGTCTAAGCTATATGCTCATGCTACTTCTGTTATCCCTTTTCTCAAAGGTCCTTCTCTCACTTTAGAAAAGGAGGGGAGGGTGGTGTATGGAGGGATATGTCAGCACATCTCTCATGCATTCCAAATCCTACAAGAGTATACATGACTCCAAATTTTAAAACCTCTAGGGTGTCAAATGGGTTGTCAGCAAAGCCCTCCTTTTCTCAAGGCATCGTAACTACTACAGTTTTAATCAATTATGCATTAATTGTAATAACTCAAGCCAGAAGAGATTTAACACTCAGAACCTTATGTTCACAGGTAATCAATAAAGCACTTTCAAGCACAAAGACATATTATAGAAGATAAAAACCTATGGGGAAATATGGGAATGATTTCAAACACAAAAAGGAACAATGTAAACTTTTATATGAAATAGATACTATCATATCACTATAGTATTTATATTTAATTGGATACATTTAAAATAATACAAAAACTTTATTTTAAATTGTTGCTATTTTGAATACACTAGAGATTACATTCTTCAACTATTTAAACTCAGTGACAAATAACAGATGTCAACTTAAAAATATGCGAAAGAATCTGTTTTTTCAAAACTCTTTTACGGGTATGCAAGCAAAATATTTTGAAAACCACTGCTTTACATACATCCATTTTCACTTTATCTTGTGATACTTAACATTATCACTCTTTTATAAGTGGGAAAACTAAGGCCTAGAGAAGTCAGGTAGTTCATCTAAGGTCACTAAGCCATGTTAGATTAAAGGCGTATGATAAGACTCTTAATCACTACACAAAACTGTTCATGATGTAAGCATAGTCAGTAGACACTAAATAAAAGTTGGGAAGATCTAGTAAACAATTAAAAGAAAATAATCAGAAATTCAGTTAGTAAATTATAAATAAATTATTAGTAATGGTCCTACAATTAAGGCGACTTGTCCCTAATCTCCTAACTTCAGCAATACTAACATGAATCTCAATACCTCACATATTTTCTCAAATAATTACTTTAATATAATTATGTATTTAATTTTTGTCATCATCACTATCATTTCTTACAGTAAAACCATGCTCCATAAAAAACTGCTTTTAATTTTCCTGTATCCTGACCATCATAATCTCAGCACCCAAGGAATTTTTCTTTCAAATGCCTTGTAGAGCTACACATGAACAATCTCCATAAAGATGGATTGAATAGTTTGAGACAGATATAATGAAATGAGAGAAAGTAAAGGAGAGAAGCTGACCATTTCTCTAGCCCTATCATTGCCAAATATCTTTCACTTTATCTTTTACAAAGTAATGTGCTTAAATTCTCACCTAATTATATTCAAGCGATATGAAATAAAAGTTTTACACAACAGTAACAACACTTAGAATAATAGAGCAGCAGTACAATGTTGAATGGCACAAAGGCTCAATATTTCCTTGTAACAAATGTCTAATAACTGATTATCTACATTTGCTTGACAAGACTGGCATTTAACAGCTATAGAAAAGTTTAAATGGTAACTAGTTTTAATTATGTCCTTGGCTTTGGCATTGCTTCTGGAGAAGATAATTAAACAGAAAGTGAATAAGCAAATTTTTAAAATGTGTCATTTATCCTTATTCGAACTTTTAAAAATCAATTAAAATTTGATAAATTGAAAACATGACTTTATTTAAAAAATAGTAACATCTCAGTGATTTTTTTGCCTCCACAAATATCTATTTCGGTTTAAAATAAGCAAATATTGTCAGTTAAGTTGGTTAATCCAAATAGCGGCCATGTAAAACCACCTAGTCTTCTGTTTATGTAAATTGTTCTTCAAATTTTGAAGTTTGTTCTAGTGTTTAGCTTAATCATGAAACAAACAAAAAAATGCTTTACAGTTATCAGCATATGGCATATGCAAGTTTGTTCCAGCATTAAGTCTGTCTTAATCGAGACCCCCCAATCAACCTGTATATAGCTGTCTACAAAATATTGACTCAAATCGACCCAATAGGGCAAAAAGATAAATATGTTTATTAACTTAAGAAATAATTCTGGCTGCTGAGCTCTAATTTGGAAATAACTTTATCAATACCAAAAACAGCAGAGTACCAATAAAAGCTCCAAATCAGAAAGATGTAAATATACTCAGAATCATTCACTATTATAAATTTCAATGTTTACTGAATAATTAACTGCCATATGCCCAGTCATTTAATTCTGGCAAGAATTCCATGAAACAGTTTTTATAGCTAGGAAAAGTGAGGCTCAGGGAAGGCCAATGACTTGCTTAGAGCATAAAAATAAGAGTTGGGAGTCGGGAATTGAATTCAGTCTCTTAAAGCCAAGGTATGCTCTTTCCAAATGTCAACCTAAACCCAGAGGCAGCAGGATAGTGTGAAAGTGCCATTCACCTACTCACTACTACCTCAATAAAGAAAATTAATTTCACAAAACATTTAAAATCTGAAGCCCATCAGTACACACACACTGACATAGCCTTTGAATAAAATCAATTAACAGCCATGTCATTTAGAATGCAACCCAAATCTAGTGAGCACTCTTGCATCAAAAAGGACTGTCCCGACAATCATATAACACTCACAATATTTTATCGGAAAGAGCCGCTATCTGAACTCTTGGAATGGTTAGAAAATATCATTCTGCATTGTCCTAATGGGGAAGAGAAGTACGCAAATACCTCTCTCTCTACCCTAATAATTACATCAACATACTTTCTCTCGCCAGAAAAATACAAGTAAGCCCTATTAATACCTAACATAGAATTCCAGAGTCCGTCACCAACACAATGCCATTATGAGCAGGCACTGGGAAAAAAAAATTGATGAACTGTAAGGAGAAGAAGAAAAAAGGCTTTCAAAGTCAGTCCCAAGGCTGAACTGAAGAGGGTCTGGCCTGGGGTAGGGAGGGGAGAAGGAAACACGCTCCACTCGAGAGGCTCCAGCAAGGGCGCCTCCATATGCGGAACTCTCGCCCAATCCCCGTGCAGGTTGAAATCCCGTGACCGCCAGGGAGCCTGTTTGGAGAAAAGTAGACAGGGAGCCCGCAAGCTGGGTTGGCAGAGGACGCTGGAACCCGGCTGCTCCGGGAGAAAATGTCTCCTTGGCAGCTGCAGCCACTGTCCTGTGGTCTGACTTCCTAGGGTTGGCTCGCGAGCGAGGTGTGCCGCTGGCGCTTCCCCACCCCCTTCCCCCACCCCTTTCTCTCCGCGGCTCCCACACTCGGCGGAGATGCCGCGACCAAAGCTACACCACCTAGCCAAAAAGAAAGAAAAGAGACAATCCCGGGTGCGCGCGGGTCGGCGGGGCTCGCCCTTGGCTTCGGCCGCTGACAGCCGCCCCAGGCTCCGCCGCCCGCCTTGCAGAGCGCGGCCCTCGGCTCGGGGGGCAATGTGGCAACTGACATTTGCACGGCTCGTCCACACACAGCCCGCACGCCCTCTCCTCCAGCCCTCGGCTCCGCTGCCGCTCCTCCCCCGGCCTCGGACTCGGGTCTCCGCCAAGGGCCGGCTCCCTCTGCTCACCCCGGCCCCGCTCCCCGGCTCAAGAGTCAGAAAGGCGATGCCACCAGCGGGCAAGTGGCCTCTAAAGGGAACCATGTTAACCTTGCAATGCACACATCTGCCCACACGCCCTGTGTCACAGCCTGGCCAAGCCTGACAGCCTCCCCGCCACGGATGCCTGCCCTGCCCTGCCCTGCCCAGCCCAGCCCAGCCCAGCCCCGCATCCCCTCCCAGCCCCACGCCCGGACCCCTACACGGTCCACCCCACACGAAGCCCAGGAAAGGGGAGACAGGATTTTGCTCAAACAAATGTATCTACCTGGATCAAATTCAGGGATCCGAGCTTGGTATTCTGCTCCGACTCTCATCCCAACATCTGCAAAGCAATGCCAAAAAATAAAAATAAAAAAAAGAAGAAGAAAAGAAAGAAAAAGGAAAAGGAAGGAACACTTAGTAAAAAATAAAAATCGCTGGATGGAGGAAAGGAGCGGCGGGCGGATGGGAAGATATTAACTCCGGGCACTCCGGGAGATGGCAGCGGATGGGGGCGGGGAGCGCGGGGGGGGGGCAAGGGCGGGGGACTGGTCGAGGGCGGAGGGACGGGGGAAGGGGGTGGGGAAGCGCCAGCGGCACACCTCGCTCGCGA
>CAUYQG010300847.1:0-20928 GCA_963574415.1 Tarsius wallacei | reverse complement strand
CCCGCCTGGGCAGGCGAAACCTCATCTCTACAATAAATCAAAAAAATTAGCCGGGCGTGGTAGCGCGCGCCTGTAATTCCGGCTACTCGGAAGGCTGAGGCGGAAGGATCGCCGGAGCCCAGCAGGTCGAGGCTGCGGTGGGCCGGGAGCGGCCACTGCACTCCAGTCTGGGCGATCGAGTGGGACTCCAACTCAAAAAAAAAAAAAAAGTAAGAGAACACAAGGGGACTCTCAGTCAAGTGCTCAGGAATGTGGAGGAGTGCTTGAACCCCCCCTTGCCTTTCTCTAGGGGCTGTGGAGAAAAGGAGGACGGTTTGTGGGTCGCTGCATCAACCCTGCCCCTTCTCAAAGCGTTTATCCCCAGGTCTTCCGGGACAACCACGCCACAAGCCCTGGCTGGGCTTAGGGATTCACGATCCGCTGATGACCCAAGGTGACTCCTTCGCATTGTGAAGGAGCCTCGGTGTGACCTTGGGCAGGGAAGGGGGCAGGGGACAGGACCACCTCTCTCCCACCAGTCCTACATTCACGTGGGATCCTGCCCACGACCGCTCCCCCTTGGTGTCCCGCACACCCAGAGCAGGGCTAAGAGAAGATTCCCAGAAAGGGATCTCACGGGTGAGGTTGCCATGGACACAAGACGCCGGGTCGCGTCCCAGCCCCACATGCATCAGAGGATGGGGCCTTGCCACCGGCGCGACAGCTCCAGGACCGCTGCAGTCGGATCATCCGGGTCCATCCGCCTTTCCCCTCTCCCACCTGGCCCCATACTCACCATCTCCCACCTTCTGGGTGTCCCGGCGTCCTCCCTACGGATTACCAGGACCTGAAGTTCACAGGGCGACAGATGTTGCAGGAGAGACGCCACAGACACCTGGAAAGCAGGACAAAGCAGGAAGGACTACCAAGCTGTGTGCACAGGCGCAGAAGCCAAAGGCTCGATCCGCGCCGGAAGCCCCGCCTGCTCCTCCGGCTCGTGTTTGATTGGGTAGTTCCCACCATGGCATCCGCTGATAGGATAAGGTTCCAGAGCCCCCCCCCTCGGGCTTTGAGTGACAGGAGAGTCAGTCAGCCAGGGTCTCTTTGAGTCAAGAAAAGCAGATTTCTTTCTTTGGAGATGGAGTCTAAGTCTGTCATACAGGTGGCAGTGCAGTGGCACGCTCACGGCCACCCCAGCGTTGACCTCCAGGGTTCCGGCGATCCTTCTTTCCTAGCCTTCCAAGTAGTGAGAATGAAGGCGCGCGCTACCATGACTGGATAATTTTTTAATTTATTGTAGAGACGAGGTCTCGCCAAGTTTCCTAGGCTGGCATCGAACACGCGGGTTCAGACAATCCACTCGCCTCGGCCTCCCAACGCGCCTGGATTACAGGTTAAGCCACGAAGCCCAACCAAAAAGCAGGCTTTTGCATGCAGCATTTTGAAGCTGAGAGTCCTTCCTGCACCAGCACTTGCTCATGAATGGTGACATTCGCCTTGACACGGTTTATAATAATATATTCATTTACGAATACTATCATACAGCACATATGGTATGTTATTCATAAATGGACAAAATATACTGGCAAGTATTT
Organism: Tarsius wallacei; assembly: GCA_963574415.1. NCBI lineage: Eukaryota > Metazoa > Chordata > Mammalia > Primates > Tarsiidae > Tarsius > Tarsius wallacei. The sequence goes on along the minus strand of CAUYQG010300847.1, from coordinate 19,354 downwards.
TAAGTTTCAGATTTTATATCTGAAAGGGTAAATGGGGGCAAGGTGAGCCGTGCCGCGGTAGTAAAGCAAGATTGCAGTACAGAGGAAAGTAAAGTTTTTTTGGCTTGTTTTTTGTTTTTGAGTCGGAGTCTCAATTTTTGCCCAGGATGGAGGGCAGTGTCACACTCACGGCCACCGGAGTGTTGACCTGCTGGGTTCAGGCGATTCTGCCTCAATCTTTCAAGTAGCTGGAACTACAGGCACACACCACTACGCCTGGCAAATTTTTCCTGATTTATTGTAGTGATGAGATCTTGCTAAGTTGCCCAGGATGGTCTCCAACCTATTGGCTCAGGCCATTCTCTCATCTCGGCCTCCCAAAGTACTGGGATTGTAGCCATGAGCCACACCGTGCCTGGCCTGAAAGTAAACTTTTTTATTCACCTTTCACAGATGGAAAGGGGGCTGGCACTCAAGAGAGTGTGGCATGGCAGGCTGGAAGTCAGGAATATTTAAGGCCTCCAAAGTAAGGCTTTGATTTATGGAAGGGGGTTAGACCTGGAGGAAGTCTGGTCCAAAAGGAATATCCAGAGTTGCATTCTTTGGTTTTCACAGCAGTCTCATGAATCATATATCTTGACATTGCCATGCATCAACACCACATGACCTCAGGTGGTGAACCAGGGTTGTCATGGTTGAGTGATACCTGGACATCATCATGGGTGACTGACAATAATGTATTGATATGAATGCCTGGAAGATAGGTTATTAGTAATTCTGGACATGCTTAAAGGGTTTTGTGAAATCACTGGTATCTATAACCAAAGTGTTGTCTCTCTTTTTAAATATTTATTGTAGAGATGAGGTATTGCCTAGTTGCCTGGACTGTTCCCGAATTTGTCATCTCAGGCCATCCACTCATCTCAGGCAAGCCACTCGTCTCTGCCTCCCAAAGTGCTGGGATTGCAGGTTGAGCCACAGAGCCCAGACAACCAAAATATTTTTTTGTTAATGATTATAGCGCAAAAGGACATGTGGCCTGTGCAAACTGTGCTACATTAAACTAGATATATCCTATGTTTCTAGGGATCCCTTCTTTCAATACTTTCCTTGTCTCTAGGTCTTATGAGGAGGCAGATTGAGCTTTCACAATGGAGGCAATCCTCTTAGACAGCAATGTCCAAAGAAGATGTTAGCCATGCATGGCAGTTAAAATGTAACCACATTTTTAAAAAGGAAGAGAAACAAGTGAAATTAATTGTAATAATTGACTGAGTTGAATATATTCAAAATACTACCATCTTAATATGGAATAAAAAAAAGTGTTAATAAAGTTTCTTTTAAAAACTATATCTTTGAAAATAACAAAAAAACCTACATGATTATCCTGATAGTCACATGAAGCATATTTGATGCACAATTATAGACTAAAGAGAAAATCTACATGAAAATTGGTCTGTAATTTAAGCTTCCAGTATATCTCTTTTTAGACCAGAATATTCCAAACCCAGTAGGCCCATGTAGCCCATGGCAGCCACACTGACATGCAGCTGGGAGGTCTCTGACTCCCCTGACCTCAGAGAGGAGAAGGGCCTGTACAATTCTTTTCTTGCAGAGGCAAATACTCCTTCCTACCATAATTTCTTTTCAGACTCAAGCATGACAAAAAAGGTGCCTATCCACATGAACCCCTCTGCCCATTGTGGGAACTCATTCACCTTCCAGAAACCCGACAGTGTACCAAGTGTATGAAAGTGAGACCTAAACTGGTCCATTTTCAAGACTAAGTAGATATCTCTGGGTAGAGAATTACTACCAGGCAATCTTCCCTAATGACTTGAAGATGTGACATGGTCCATGTATCTGGGAGGTCTCTAAGCAAGCAGAATTTTGGGAGAAAAATATACTAACCAGAAAGCCTTTCCTGGACTGTCACCCTCCCCTGCCACCAGCATAGCCCACCAAGAAAGTCTGCCAAAACCAAACTGATTCTGAGCAATACCCCACAAACTCAACAACTGGGAAGGGATATGACACTTTATGGAATCCAGCAATTAATAAGGGAATTAAAAAACCTAGGTGATGCTCAGTAAGATTATAACCCTATGGCACTCAGCCAATGAAGAAATGGGACAGGGACTTGCACACTAGGGAATAAATTACTTGCTCTAACCATTCCCAGTGTGCTTGCTTACCAGACACCTATACTTGCAAGACTGCTATTAAAGACTCAGTTCTGGCTGAGCACAGTGCCTCAGCCTGTAATCTCAGCACTTTGGGAGGCCTAGGGAGTGGATTTCTTGAGCCTGAGGGGTTCGAGACCAACTCAGGCAACTTGGGGAGATCTAGTCTCTACAATAAATAAAAAAGTAGATGGGCATGGTAGCCTGTAGTTCCACCTACTTGGAAGACTGAGGCTGAAGGATCACCAGGACCCAGCAGGTGTAATCCTCACTGCACTACAGTCTGGGTGACAGAGTGAGACTCCAACTCAAAAAAAAAAAAAAGTCCCACTTCTGCAGTACCCCATGTGTCTGTGTCCATCCTTTGATTTTGGATGGGATAATTTGTTTCTCACATGTTGGGGGCTCATCTAGGATACTCAGTGTCTGTGGAAGCAGAACTCCAACAGCAGGGTAAATGCAACCCACCTGATTTCAGGTGGCCTACTCTGGGTGTCTTGGCTACTGACGGGTCCATAGATACACAAAGACTGTTGTTCCAGGGACAGTGGAAGTGACACAGGAAGAAAAAACAGGCATTGTGGCAACCAGGAAACTTCATGCACAAGCCAAGGTAGAATAAATTAGATTACAAGTCCTGCCTTGAGTTCAGAAAGAAAAAAATAAAGCCCTGATTATGCATGTCCATAAGAAGACCCCATCCTCATGGGAAGAAATAGACCATGCCCTCAGTTGATTACCGATATTAAGCCCTATGTTCCCTCTCAGGGAAGAAAGATGGGATCTAAGGAAAAGTCCTGGGACCCCTTTTCATGTCTGCCCCCTCCATATAATACTCATAGTAAGAACAAGACACATAAAGGGCAACAGATGAATCAGGGGAATCAGAGACCAGAGACCATGAGGTATTGAACCGACAGCCCTTTGCATCCCTACCCCAAATGAAGGGAAATTTGGAACGATGTAGGAAGGATATAGAGAACCTCCCTCTTCCTCCCAAACAACAGTCATCCAGCATGTTCTTCCTTCAGGCAGTCCCCTTGGGACAGGGAGAAATCAGATTTGTAAATGCTCCCTTACAAGTTTTAAAGTCAGAAATTTCAAAAAGGAGATGAAGTCACTACTTGGGGTCTCCCTTGGTTTAGCAGAACAATGAGACCAATTCCTAGGACCCAGGTTTCTATGCTTGGGCTGAGATAATGTTTATTATGAATATTCCATTTATGGGAGAGGAACAGGGGATGATTAGGAGAGTAGCTATGACTATCTGGGAGAGGCAATACCCTTCTGGACAAGGGGTCTTACCAGCAGAAACTTATCTCCCAAATACTGACCCCCACTGGGATAATAAATATCCTGGTGTTCGGGCACAATTCAAGACCTCAGGGAATCGATCATCAAAGGAATCAGGGAGCCCCTTCCTAGATCACAGAATGTTACAAAAGCAATTGAAATTCAGCAAGAAAGAGAGGAAACCCCCACAGCATATTTAACACAGACTTAGAGATGAGAACATATTCTGAGTTATTCCCTGAGGACCCAGTAGGGCAGGATGTATTGAAGCTTAACTTTGTAACCATGAGTCGACAAGACATAACTAAGAAATTACAAAAGATTGAGGGATGGAATGAAAAACCAATTGAAGAATTATTAAGAGAAACTCAAAAGGTTTCTGTAAGAAAAGAGGAAAAACAGACACAAAAAGAAAGATTATGGTTTCCAGGGTAGAAGAAGCCGTCAGGAAGAGATTAGATCAGGATTCCTCTCAAAAGGGGTGGGGAAACAGGAAAGCTCAGAAGAAAAGTAGCAAGAGAAACATTAAGACTGTAAGTGGACATTATAAATGTGGAAAACTGTGACATTTTAAGAGAGAATGTGTGGCATGGAAGAAGGAAGAGAAGATGCTCCCTCTCATGACCTTTGATGAGGATTGGGGGGCCAGGGGTTCCTTCTAAATAGGTCCAACCAAGAACTCTTGATAAATTTACAGAAGAGACCTGAGGTAGAGGAGGGGACATTTTTGTTTGATTCCATGTCTGCTAGCTCCTTCCTAATGTTTCAACCAAAGGGCACACACTTCTCTAGGGAAAAATTGTTGGTATCTGGGGTAAAAGGGGAAGGATTTCAGGTCCCAATATGTAAGAAAATGCTACTTAGATCAGGGCCAGAAAATGGAGGGGTCATTCTTTTATGTCCCTGAAGCAAATATCAACCTCTTAGGTCAAGACCTCATGTTTAGGCTAGGCTTAAGACTAGGAATAAAGAAGAGACAAATAAAGGTGATGAGGGGTTTTCTATCTGAGGAAGAAAAGAGAAAAATTTATGCCTTTTTAAGTGATGACAGAGAGAGGCTAAAGAGAAGGTAGGGGGGTCTAAAAGTTACCCAATTGAAAGTTAGATTGAGGGGGTTGGTGTAGGCTGCTGCTGGCCTACAGTAGAATGTCTGAATGCTTCCTAAAACCTACCAACTGGAAATTTATTTTCTATGTCTAACCTGTGCTAGATTCAAAGGGTGTCAGGGGTAATTGTCATAAATAAAAATGGTAATTTATTTTCAAATTGGAGCCTAGGACCGGCTCAGTGACTCTCAGGCTGTGATCCCAGCACTTTGGGAGGCCGAGATGAGCAGATTGCCTGGACCCATGGGTTTGAGACTATTCTGGGCAACTTGACAAGACTCATCTCTGCAATAATTAAAAAATTAACAAGGTGTGGTGGCGCATGCCTGTAGTTCCAGCTACTTGGAGGACTGGGAAAGGGGGATCCCCAGAGCCTAGCAGTCCACCACTGAAGGCATGAGATACTAATGTCTGGCAACCTCAAGATCTAAGACTCATGTGACTACAATCAACATCAAAGACCCAAAGACTGGGATACTAGTTTGGGTCAAAATCCCACTACCCAAAAGCCCTTAAATATGCCCATTTTGTGGGCCTTCGAGGCCACCCTTTCCTCTGTCAATCCCCTTTCCAATCTGCAAAAGGTGAATACTCAACTTTTTTCTACTGTCTTATTTGGTTACAATCTTGACCACCCGGCACCAGTTCTGGCTCACCTTGCCTCAGATAATGGCTTCAAGTTACAAGTAGATTTCTGTTTTTTTTTTTAAGTTCCAGTCTCACTGTGTTCCCCAGGCTGGGGTAACAGTATCATATCATGGCCACTGCAGCCTCGACCTGCTGGGCTTGGACAACCCTACTGCCTCAGCCTTCTGGGTGGCTGGAGCTATTGGCACACGCCACCATGCCCGGCTAATTTTTTTGATTTATTATAAAGACGAGTTGCCCAGGCTGGTCTTGAATCCCTGGGCTTGGGGATTCTCTTGTCCTTGTCTTCCAGAGTGCTGGGATTACAGACTGAGCCACTGCGCTGGCACAAGTAGGATTTTTTTAAAAAAGGAGAGACAGTTCCTAAATTGCTTACCAACATTCCACATTAAAATAACATAAGCTATTTTTTTTTAAAACAGTTAGATTGAAAACAACCAGAGAAAATAATTTGTAGAGGGCAATACCCCATTCCCACTCAGGGCACACGAGGTCTACAAGGGCCTCATAAGGGATGAATTACAGGAGCCATATACAACCCTTTCCTCTCCCTTTAAAAGTTTCTTGGGACCTGTCAGTTGGGACAAGACCTAAGTGCTGTAAAGCAGTTTGTTCAGGCCTGACCTCCTGTGATCCCCAACCCCTACACTCCCCTCAGCAAAATTCCCTTGAACATACATGCTGCAGTGCGGTGCACTTAAAAGACGCACTTTGGGCATGCCTCTTAGACCCAGAAAGTAGAGTCCTCTGCATTTGAATGGGAGAATCCTATAACTGGAAAAAAAACAAAAACAAAAAACAGCAGCACCACTGGACGGATTTCACCAAAGCATTAAATATATTTGGTCAGAATTTAGAACCTGTCCTGGCCAAGTATTGCAATATGTGGAAGACTTATTCATCTCTGGAAGGAAAAAGAAGGAAGTATTAGAGACTATTGTTCATGTGCTCAACTTTCTGGGCCAAAAGGGGTAACGAGTTTCAAGGAATAAACAATAATTTGTAGAAAAAGAGACTAAATATCTCTAGCATTTAATTAGTGGAGGAAAACAAGGCATAAATTCAGAAGGAATAGCTGGATTAATAAATTTGTCCGTGTCCCAAAACAAAAAGGAATTCAAAAAAGTGTTAGGGCTATCTGGCTACTGTCGGCTGTGGATCCAGTCTTATGCCCAGAGAACAAAAATTTTATGTTTAATACTGTTAAAAGAAGAACGTGACTCCTTATGCTGGCCACCAAAAGAAGAACATGGTATAAAGGAATTAAAAAGTGGGCCTCATTACAACTCCAGTCCTGGTTCTTCCATCCCTAGATAAGCCATTTCACTTTTTTTTTGTCACTGTAGATCAATGTGTGGTCCTAGGGATACTTACCCAGTCTTGTGGAGGAAAAAGACAGCTTATCACCTCTGTCTTCGACCGCATCTCTCGGAGATGGCCTGAATGTGTCCAGACAGAGGCAGTCACTGCCCTATTGGTAGAGGTAAGCAGAAACTGACCTTTGGAGGAGTCCTAATAGTCAGTACTCCCCACCAAGTCAGGATTATACTGAATCAGAAAGCAGGGAGATGGCTAACACATTCCCAAATCCTAAAATGAGGCTATGCTGTTAGGAAAGAATGGCTTAGTCTTAACAACAGACACTTGTTTGAATCCAGCTAGCTTTTTTATTTCAGTTGGTGTTTCATTCTGTAGCTCAGACTGGAGTGCAGGGGCACACTCATGGTCACCCCAGCATCGACCTACTGGTCTCTGGTGATCATTCTGCCTCAGCCTTCCAAGTAGTTGGAACTACAGGCATGCACTATGATGTCCAGCTAATTTTTGATTTATTCTAGAAGCAAGGTCTTGATAAGTTGCTGGGCTGGTCTCGAACCTGCAGATTCAAACAATCCACTCACCTTGGCCTTCCAGAGTGCTGAGATTACAGGCTGAGCCACCGTGCCTGGCTTCCTCTGTCTTCTGTAAGAAGCTATCTCAGATTGGCTGTGGAACTGGGACCAGAGGAGGATGCTACTTTTTTCCTAAACCCTGAACTGTGGCGGACAGACAGATTTGTCTTTCACAAGTACACATTGTGAAAACAGAAATGAGAACATTGGACTTTGCAATAGATTATCAAAGACAATACAATGAAGGAGTAGATTTAAAATAAGAACCAGGGGGCTGAATTAATTCTTCATAATGGGGAGAACCTACATACCACTTAACCCCAGTATGGATGGCCATGATTAATAAAACAAACAACCACCGATGCTGGCGAGGATGTGGAGAAAAAGGAACTCTTCTACACTGCTGGTGGGACTGCAGACTAGTCCAACCTCTTTGGAAGACAGAGTGGTGATTTCTGAAAGAACAAGAAATTGGCCTTCCATATGACCCAGCAATTCCCCTCTTGGGAATATACCCAGAGGAACTCAAATCATTCTACAAAAAAGATACCTGCATACGTATGTTTGTTGCAGCTCTATTCACAATATCAAAAACATGGAACCAACCTTGTTGCCCATTGAAGCTGGAGTGGATAAAGAAAATGTGGTACATATACACAATGGAATATTACGCAGCCATAAAGAAGGACAAACATATGAACCTAGCAGCAACATGGATGGATTTGGATTCAATCATACTAAGTGATCTATCACAGAAACAAAAAACAAAGTTTCATATGTTCTCACTCATAAGTGGAACTTGAACAATTATAATCCTATAAGAAAGTGTTTGGCAGTAATGGGAAACTGTCAGGAAAGAGGGGGTGGGATTGGCAGTTGAGGGAAACTGCTAGGGGAGGGAGGGGCATACCTCATCAACAAGGTACCTGCATAATTAATGTTTGTATGCCTAACTCTGAATTGTACCCCACATCTTTAAAATAAATAGTAATAATAATAAAAGAAGCTAGCTGGGGCCAGACTTGGTTTCTCAGCCTGAAATCCCAGCACTTTGGGAGGCTGAGGGGAGAGGAGTGGCCTGAGCCTGGGGGTGTGAGGCCAGCCTGGGCAACTTGGCTAGACCTCATCTCTACATAAACCAAGAAAAATTATACGAGCATATTGATGCATGCCTGTAGTTCCAGTTACTTTGTATGTTGAGGCAGAAGGATTGGCTGAACCCAGCAGGTCAAGGCTGTGGTGGCTGTGAGTGTGACACTGCTCTCCAACCTGGGTGACAGAGTGAGACTCCGACTCAAAACAAAAAACAAACAAAAACCTTTACTTTCTTCTGTGCTGCAATCTTGCATCATTCCCATGACACCAATCCACCTTGCCTCAGTTTACCCCCTCAGTTATAAAACCTGAAACTCAAAATAATTGTAAGAATATTGCTTCCATTTGTGAACAACATACCTATATGTGCTGTATGGACATTATTCATAAATCAGCATACTGTCATAAACAATGTCAAAATGAATGTCACCATTCATAACCAGGTGCTGATGCAGGAAGGACTCTCAGCTTAAAATGGTTGGACTCAGTGGCTTAACCTGTAATCCCAGCACTCCTCTCCTGCTAGGAGAGGAGACCTGGAAAAGGGCAAATAGGAAAAATGTACAGTTTTGAATCCAAGTGACTTTTATGTTTAGCCCAACACAGCTGCCAAAGAATACAAGTTTTTAAGACTTTCTAAATGACTGTTCTAATACAACCAAAATGACGCCTTTGCAGCCTATGAACTGTTCCAATGTGCCCAAGTATTTAAGAAATTTATTCTATGATTTGAGTGTTCTTCTTGTGGTATTCACGGAGCTCTGATAAACACTTCTTACCTACACACCAGAGCTTTCTCTCTGGTTTCTTCATTCATGCTTCTTAGCTGCCATGAGCAGTTCTCACCATTAATTTATGACATTAGATGTTCCCTTGTGCCTGTGGAACATAGGAAGGCATGGGACCCAAGGATTCCTATTGGAGATGGGGTAGATCCTCAGATATTGGTGAAAAATGGGAACATGTACTTTTTTTTTTGAGTTGGAGTCTTTCACCCAGGCTGGAGGGAAATGGCATGCTCCTGGCCACTGCAACCTTGACCTGGTGGGCTCAGGCAATCCTTCTACCTCAGCCTTCCAAGTAGCTGGAACTACAGGAACATGTACTATTAAGGCTTTGTCTGGATGCTCCATTAGCTAAATGCAGAACAGGGTTAATAACATGCACATTTAAACAGATGGCAGTTAATGCCCAGAATATCTCAAAAAGGTCTAAATAAAGAATGATTAGATGTAGCTTGCTCTCTAGGATGCTAAAAACAAGCAAACAAAAATTTAAAGACATTATTAGAGATTTTGCGATTAAGGTGACATCTGACTTTTTTTTTTTTTTTTTACTATGAGTTAACTTTTTTATGATCAGTATATACCTTGGGGAGATTTTCCAAAGATCATTGCCCTTAATCTGGAAGCTCTCATTTTTTCTTAGATTCTCTTTGCATACAGTTTGCTTTTGACAATGAAGGCTCTCATCTTTGTTTACTGCTCAGATAAACTGAGACAAACCCAGGATCTGCCACTTGGTGTATGTTTGCACAATATCCTTACTGGGCCAGAAGAACTGACATCATTGGCGAGCTTGCTAAAAATGCAGAGAGTCAAGTCAGGCCCAGTACCTCATGCCTATCATCCCAGCACTTTAGGAGGTTGAGGCAGGAAAATCTCTTGAGCCCAAGAATTAAAGGTTAGCCTAGGCAATACAGCCAGACCTAATCTCTACCAAAAAAGCCAAGAAAAATTTAAAATCTTGACATGGTGGTGTGTGCCAGTAGTCCTAGCTACATGGAAGGCTGAGGAGCAGGAGTTTGAGCCTTTGGTGAACTATGGGTGAAGAGTGAAACCACCAACTAAAAATGAATTGTAGAAACTCTACATTTTACCCCCAGACCTCCTGAATCAGAATCTGATTTTTTACAATATTCAGTTCATTGTTGGACACATTCAAGCTTTAGAGTGCCATTGCCATGGCCATTGCCAGAATATACTCTCCATTGTCTTGTTAGACTCAGGTGTGGCCATGTGCCCTTTGAGTTATAGCTGTCACCGTGTTTCCTGACATTCCCCTCTTACCTTGGAGAGGTGAATCTCTCTTTCTCTCTATCTCTCTCTCTATTTTACTTTTAAATAAACTATATTTTCTATGTCAAAAACATCTTTAGAGGGATTTTCTAAGTCACTGAGTTTGCCATCTGAGCAATGTATACAACTTATCCTGTTTGCTGTAAATATACATAAAAAATATACAGGCCTGCCTTGGTGCCTGGATTTTATAGTGTATCATTCACTTAAGTACAGTATCTATGCTAGCTGAGTGGATTTTATTCCATCTGTTTTCCTCAGATTTAAATATCTAGGGGAATATTTATGTGTTAAAAGCTATCTTATTAATTAATTTCAGATGTCATATTAGTTATAACCAGTTGTTTTTACTCTTGTTTCACCTAGAGTTAAATGAAGAATAATACCCATCCCCACTTGGTAAATGTGTGTTGTTTTCAGAGGCTATTGACATTTAGGGATGTGGCCACAGAATTCTCTCTGGAAGAGTCGAAATGCCTGGACCCTGCTCAGCAGATTTTGTACAGGAATGTGATAATAGAGAACCACAGAAACAGTATCATTGCCCACACCTAAAAAACTAATGGCTGTCATCAATTATTTATTTCCTACCACTGAGTTAAGGACTCACAAATTGAACATTCTTCCTAAATGTTCTAAAGGATCTGATGGGAAACAGTATTTGGGGATTCATTTTTGAGAATCCCGTTGTATAATGTTTTCTCTACTGAGAAAGTACAAGTTTGGTCACTGAAGAATCCCAGGGAGATTTATTTTTTCTACTAAAACAGGCCTTGCTGTCACTAAGCCGCTCCTAATCATGTGTCTGGAGCAAAGGAAAGAGTCCTGGAATGTGAAGAGACACATTATAGAGAAATCCACAGGTAGGTGGGAGTGAGTGAAGCACATGCAGCATGTCAAGGGGAAGGCTGAAATGTGGTTTAGGAAGGGGTTTGCTCCAAGGGAAATGGTTTCTGGGAAGCCTGGATATTTTCTCTTGCTTTATGTAGGAACATCTACTGGTCATGCGCTAAAGTTCTCAAAACTTCTACTTCCTCTTCAGTGATCTCTTTCGATGGTTACAGTGACAATCTAGGTCCTCTTAATGGTTCATAGGGGCTGCACGATCTGACGGCTCTTCTGTTGCTTTTGGGAACATGGGAATATCCGCTTACTTTTTAGAAACTCCATTGTAAACTTTTTTTTTGAGTCGGAGTCTCACTCTTGCTGACTAGGCTGCAGTGCAGTGTCACGCTCACGACCACCACAGCCTTGACCTTCTGTGTTCAGACGATTCTTCCATCTCAGCCTTCCTAGTAGAAACTACAGGCAGGCATCAGTACACCTGGCTAATTTTTTTATTTTATTGTAGTGGTGAGGTCTCACTAAGTTGTCCAGGCTGTTCTTGAACCTGTGAGTTCAGGCAGTCCTGTCACCTTGTCCTCCCAAAGTGCTGAGATTATAGAAATGAGCCACCATGCCCAACCATAAACTATTTTTTAAGTTCTCTTTTTGCATCATGTCTAAGATGCGTGAGAATAGTGCTGATTTTGTTATTTAGTTTTGAAATTCCAGGAACACCATGGACACTTATTATGTTTTCTGCCATATGATTTCCAGTCCCAGGGAGGTTTAAAGTGCGATTCTATAGAAATTCATATTCATTAATTTTGCCAGAACACAAATATTTCCCTAAATAGAAGAAAATCCAATGTTTTTATTTTTTAAAAAATTTTAGTGTGAATTGAGATTGGTTTGAACTCTATATGCTCACATTTTTTCAGTATACTATATCACTTAGAGCACTGATAAACACATATTAAATTCTCACATGCTATTCTGTTTTTAAATAACTCTTATTTTAAATTTTTGTTTAGTATGAAGCTTAGGACTATATTTTATATATACACACATATATGTACACATATACGTCATTATATGTGTGTGTTTAACATGTGTGTTTTTTCACAAAAATGTTTAATCTTATATTTATTGTATACAATGAAATTGTTTGATATGTTTACACCTTGTGAATCAATGAATTCAATAATATTAGTGATCCTATGTATCACCTCACATAGTTGCCCTTTTAATTTTTTGAAATGAGAATGTTTCAGGTCCACTGTTTCAGCAATTTTTTTTTTTAAGATGTGGAGTACAATTCAGGTTTAGGTATACAAATGTTAATTATGTAGGTTCAGCAAATTATTTAAGTAGAAGAGCCATTATTAATTATAGTCACTATGTTACACATTATATCTTTTTTTTTTTTTTTTGAGTTGAAGTCTCACTCTGTCGCCCAGACTGAAGGGCAGTGGCAGGCCACCAGCCACCACAGCCTCACCCTACTGGGCTCCGGCAATTCTTCCGCCTCAGCCTTCCAAGTACCTGGAATTACAGGTGCATGCTACCATGCCTGGCTGATTTCCAATTTATTGTAGAGATGAGGTCTTGCCAACTTGCCCAGGTGGGACTCAGACCCATGGGCTCAGGCAATCCTCTCACCTTGGCCTCCCAAAGTGCTAGGATTACTGGCTGAGGCACCAAACCCAGCTTTTTGTCATTCTTTATGAGACACATTTACTCCACTGAATGTTTCCCATTGTGTGAAGGTTTTTAAATTTGATTTGTTCATACCATTTTACTTTTTTGGGTGCTAATGCTTTTGGTGCCAGATCTGAGGAAGCATTATCAAGATCAGTGTCTTAATTGCCATCCTATATTTGATTGTAATAGCTTCATAGATTTCACATTTGTCTATCACTTTAGATTTTTTTGTATAATGAAAGAGTCCTTTATATTATTTTCCTTTGTCTATTACCAGTTTTACAACACTGTTTCCTAAATAACATGTTTTTTCATCATTTTGTGGTCATGTCAACCTCACAGCCACCCGAGTGTTGACCTGCTGGGCTCCAGCAATCCTTCCAAGTAACCAGAACTACAGATGGGCACTACCATGCCCGGCTAATTTTTTTTTTTTTTTTTTTTTGGTTTATTGTAGAGACGAGGTCACAGCAAGTTACCCAGGCTGGTCTCAAATCCACAGCCTCAGGCAGTCCACTTGCCTCGGCCTCCTAAAGTTCTGGGATTACAGACTGAGCCACTGAGCCTGTCCAGAATTTTTAAAAATATTTTTGCAGAGAAGAGTATCATTGGAATTTTCATAGAAATTGCATTGAATTTTATAGCACCGTGGGAGAATTGCCAATGATATTAAAAGTTGTAATTTTTTTGAGTTGTGGTCTCACTCTTCTCTTTCAGGCTGGAGTGCACAAGCATGGTTTAGAGCCTCGACCTCCTGGGCTCAGATCTTCCCACCTCAGCCTCACCTGCAGTCCTCTGTTTCCTTATTGATCTCTTACTGGCATTTCTACTCACTATTGAAAGTGGAGTATTGAATTCTTTCAGTTCCCTGTGTGTTTTTTGCTTTGTCAATATTTTCTCCTTATATTTGGGAACCATGATTTTATTTGCATTCACATCATTACTAGCTATAGATTCCTAGTAAGTAGACCCTTTTATATTATACCATTCTTTGCTTATTGTGATACTTTTTCACTTACTGTGTGTTTTGTCTGATATAATGTGGCAATCCTGTCTTGTTTTGGTACTATTTGTGTAGAATACAGTAAGTCTCTTACTTATGAACTTTCAAGTTGTGAGCTTTCAAAGATAAAAACATACATTTGCATGTCCAATTACATAAGCATTTTTTTCTTTCTTTCTTTTTTTTTTTTTAGTTGGAGTCTCACTCTGTTGCCCAGACTAGAGTGCAGTGGCCACTCCCGGCCACCGCAGCCTCGACCTGCTGGGCTCCAGCAATCCTTCCGCCTCAGCCTTCCAAGTAGCTGGAACTACAGGCACGCGCTACCACGCCTGGCTAATTTTTTGATTTATTATAGAGATAAGGTCTTGCTTGCCCAGGCGGGTCTTGAACCCACGGGCTCAGGCAATCCACTCACCTCAGCCTCCCAAAGGTGCGGGATTACAGGCTGAGCCACCGAGCCCGGCTATTTATCTTATTGTAGAGATGAGGTCACGCCAAGTGTCCAGGCTGGTCCTGAACCTGTCAGCTCAGGCAGTCCTCTCACCTCGGTCTCCCAAATTGCTGGAAACATAGGCATGAGCCACCATGCCTGGCTGTAAACTACTTTTTAAGTTATCTTATTGCATCATGTCTAAAATATGTGAGAATAGTGCTGATTTTGTTATTTGGTTTAGAAATTCCAGGAACATCATGGACACTTGTTATTGTTTTCTGCCGTATGATTTCCGGTCCTAAGGAGGTTTAAAGTGTGATTCTATAGAAATTCATATTCAATAATTTTGCCAGAACACAAATTATTTCCCTAAATAGAAGAAACCCAATGTTATTTTATTTTTAAAAATTTTAGTGTGAAGTGAGATTGATTTAAACTACATATGCCCAAATTTATTCAGTACAATTTATCAGTTAGAGCCTTGGTAAATAAATATTAAATTCTCACATGTTATCTTGTTTTTTAATAACTCTTATTTTAAAATTTTGTTAATATGAAGCCTAGGGCTATATTTTATGTATATAAACATTATTATATGTGTGTTTAAAATGTGCGTTTTTAAGTAAAAAATGTTTAATCTTATATTTATTGTATACAATGAAATGATTTGATATGCTTATACCTTGTGAATTAATGAATTCAATGATTTTAGTGACCATATCTATCACCTCACATAGTTGCCTTTTAATTTTTTGAAACGAGAATGCTTCAGGTCCACTGTTTCAGCATTTTTTATTTAAATTTTTCTTTAAAGATGTGAGGTGCAATTCAGGGTTAGGTGTACAAATGTTCATTATGTAGGTTCAGCAAATTTTTTAAGTAGAAAAGTTATTATTAACTATAGTCACTATGTTACATATTAAATCTTTAAAGTCATTTATTTTAAACTGAAATCTTGTATCCTTTAAATGGCATTTCCTCCACTGTTTCCACCACCTGAGGCCATGGCCCCACCATTGTACTTTCTTCCTTCCTTTTATGAGCACAAACTTTTTTTGTTCCACACATAAGTGATTATGCAGTATTTGCCTTTGTGAGCCTGGCTCATTTCACTTAGCATAATGTCTTACAGTTTTATCCATGATGTTGAAATGGCAGGATTCTATGTTTTCTTATGGCTGAATAATATTCTACCATATATGTACCATAGTCTCTTAATCCATTCAGCATCCACAAACATTTAGGTTGTTTCCATAGCTTGGCCATTGTGATAAATGCTGCAGTGAATGTAGGGTTGTAGATACTTTGAGATACTGATTTTATTTCCTTTGGTCATATACACAGAAAAAGATTGCTGGAATGTATGGTGGTTTATTTTTTTATTTTGAAAAGACTGTTCATAATGGTTTTCATAATGATTCTACCAGTTTAAAACTCACCAACAGTGTACAGGATTTCCTTTTCTTCACACCCCTGTCTACACTTATCTCTCTTGTAGTTGATTTTAGCCATCCTAATAAGCGTGAGATAATCTCTCATCAATGTGTTTATTTGCAATTGCCTGGTGATTGGTGATGTTGCGCACCACTTTATAAATAGATACCTATTTGCAATTGGTCTTCATTGGAAAAATAAGTATTCATTCTTTCAGTCAAGTGATATCATTTCATGGTTTTTTCTTTGATTTGTATGAATTTTGTGTATATATTGGATTTAACCTCTTATCAGATACATGGTTTACAAAAATTTTCTCTTAACCTTAAATCTTCTTAGTATTTTCTTTACTGTGCAGAAGCTTCTTATTTTCATGCAGTCTAACTTGTTTACACTTGCTTTTGATACAGTATTTCTGGTGTCATATCAAGAAAATTATTGCCATATTAAGAAAGTTTTCTGCTACTTGGAAGACTGAGGCAGAAGGATCGCCTAGGCCTAGCAGGTTGAGGCTGCAGTGGCTGTGAGTATGCCACTGCACTCCAGCTTGGGCCAAAAGAGTGAGACTGCAACTCCAAAAAAAAAAGTTATCCAATCTCTTATGGTCATGTCAACATCATTGAAGGTCACTTAATTACATTCATATGGGTTTATTTTGAAATTGTCTATTCTGTTCCATTATCTGTTTGTTCCTGTATTCCTGTATCACATTGGTTTTCTTTCTGTAACTTTGTAAAAAAAAAAAACATATATATGTATATATACATATATATTTTTAGGTTGAGGTCTCTTTTTGTCAGTCAGGCTGGAGTGCAAGGGCACAATCAATGCTCACCACAGCTCCTGAGCTCAGGTGATCATTCCAACTTAGCCTATCAATAACCTGAAATTATAGGCTCTTGCCACCATGTTGGGTGATTTGTTTTTTTGTAGAAACAAGGTCTTGCTACACTGTATTTCCTAGGTTGGTCTTGAACTGCTGGACTCAGCTGATTCTCCTGTGTCAGCCTCCCAAAATGCTGGGATTACCAGCATGAGTCACCATGTTTGGAGGACACTGTGGATTTAAGTTAACATAATGTCCACAAGAATTACCTTTACTGTAACACATGAAAAAAATTGTTTTATAAGTTGGAGTCTCACTCTGTCACCCAGGTTGGAGTGCAGTGGCACACTCAGCCACCATAGCCTTGACCTGCTGGGCTCAGGCGATCCTTCCACATCACACTTGCAAATAGCTGGAAACATAGCCACGCATCACCATGCCTGCTAATTATTTTATTGATTATAGAGATGAGGTCTCACCAAGTTGCCCAGGCTGGTCTTGAACAGTCAGATCAGGCAATCCTCTCATGTCAGCCTCCCAAAGTGCTGGGATTATAGGTGTGAGCCACCATGCCTGGCACTGTCACCCGTTTTTACATTTTTTCTGTTTTCTGTAGCTATGTTGCCCTTGTTTTCCTCTCTTACTGCCCTCTTTTATGGTTTTTAATTTTGTAGAAATGAACATTGATTACTTTTTCATTGCCTTTGCATACATTTTATTAATATTTTCTTGGTGATTCCTGTTCCAAATAGAGAGTATGTAAAATATCTTAGTTATACCAAAACATCTTAATGTCAGAACATGTTAAATTCAATTGCATACAAGCACTCTGCATTTTTACATCCACCCTTACTTTGTTGTTACTGTCACTAAATGAGTATTTCATATTGTGTCTATTAACAAAGATGTGTGCCAAATTTTGGGGGTTTTTTTGTTTTGTTTTTTTGAGTTGGAGTCTCAGTCTGTCACCCAGACTGGAGTGCAGTGGCTGCTCCTGGCCAGTGCAGCCTCGACTTGCTGGGCTTCAGCGATCCTTCTGCCTCAGCCTTCCAAGTAGCTGGAACTATAGGTGTGCGCTACCACGCCCAGCTAATTTTTTTTATTTGTTGTAGAGATGAGGTCTCGCCAAGTTCTTCAGGCGGGTCTCAAAACCACGGGCTCAGGCAATCCACTGACCTCAGCCTCCCAAAGCACAGGATTATAGGCTGAGTGACTGAGCCCAATCAAATTTTTTGGTTTTTAAATTTTTACAGCATATCTTTTAGGCACCATAATTATGATAGCAGAGCATTTTCTTTTTGTGTAAAAACTTATCTTTAACAGAACTTTATATCCTTAGATGGTTTCCTGAGGCTGTTCAGCATTGCTTCAATATTCAATAGCTAAGCCTCCTGTTAGCATTCTTTTAGGACTGTCCTTGTGGTTTCAGACACCTTCAGCTTTTGTTTACCGTGGTAAACCTTTATTTCTTCCTTATTATTGAACTGTAGTTTTTCTAGATCTAGTACATTTGGGTCCATATCTGTGAATTCAGCATCTGTGAGTTCAACCATCCAGGAATCAAATATATTTTGTAAAAAATAGATTGCAGTCCATGCGAAGTAGGCCAAGTCTGTAATCCCAGCACTTTGGGAGGCTGAGGCAAGATTACCTGAGCTCAGGGGTTTAAGACCAACCTGGGCAATGTGGTGAGACCTCATCTCTACAATAAATTTAAAAAAATAAGCCGAGCATTGGAGCACATATCTGTAATTCCAGATATTTGGAAGGCTGAGGCAGAAGGATTGCCTGGGCCCAGCAGCTCTATGTGGGATTGCTATGAGCATGCCACTGCACTCCAGCCTTGTCGACAGAGAGAGACTGACTCAAAAAGTAAAAAATAAAAAAGATCTGGTTACTTCACATGTCAGAACTGTATAAGGGGAGTAGTGGAGTTATTGGGATTTGGTTTAGAAATCTCAAGAACACTAGGGATAGGTATGTCATTTGTTTTCTGCATTATAATATCCCATTTTTTGACTTTTCTTGAGTCCTCACCCTGTCACCCCCAGTGAAGTGCAGTGGCATGTTCACACCCACCACAGGGTTGACCTTCCAGGCTCAGGTGATCGTTCCACCTCAGCCTTCTAAGCAGCTGGAACCACAGGTGTGTTCCACCTGCTCAGCTAATTTTGATTTATTGTAGAGGCAGTGTCTCTCCAAGTTTCTTAGACTGATCTGAAATCCCTGGGTTCAGGTAATCCTCTCACCTCCACCTTCCAATGTGTTGTGATCGTGGGTGTGAGCCACTGTCCGGCTATATAATTTCCAGATCTAAGGTTTCAAATATGATCCTCCAGGAATTTAGACTAATTTTTTTTTTGAGTTGGATTCTCACTCTGTCACCAAGGCTGGAGTACAGTGGTACACTCAAAGCCACCCTAGCATCCTACCTGCAGGAGTCCAGTGATCCTTCCGCTTCAGCCGTTTAAGTAGTGAGGACTACAGGTATGTCCTACCTCACCTAGTGGTCTCACCAAAGTGCTTGGGTGACTGAGGAATTTTTTCCAGAGCACAAAGCATTACATTAAATTGAAGATAATCTAATCTCTTATTACATTAAAATTCTCCGGAGATCTAGGTGAGAGACAATGGCGTCCGTCAGCGCCCGGAGGCCCCGGTTCCTGGGAGGCAGTTCCGGAGCGGAGGCGTGCTCTCCTCCCCCTCTTCCGGCCACGGCAGGTCCGGAGGGAGCGGGGTTACAAAGGGACAGAGTTCAAAGCCCTTGCTGCAGTTCGGTCTGGCCTTGCGGTTGGTTTCTGTTTGGAAAATCCCGCCGCCCGAGGACGGTCTTAGGACATGAGCTCCCGCCTTCACCT
>CAUYQG010300842.1:0-15335 GCA_963574415.1 Tarsius wallacei | reverse complement strand
TGGGACCGAGGGACCCTGGGCCTCAGACCATGTGTCTGGCTGTAGATGAGTGGGTGGGGGAAGGGAAGCAAGACTCTTTTTGGGGAACTCACATTCAGAGAATCTCACAGTTCTGCCTGTGTCGCCACCATCTTGACCCGGAACCCCCTAAAGGAGAATGACCGATCATAACCTTTGCCTCATTACCACACTAAAGTCTCTGCCCAGCGAGGGGTTGACCCACCATTTTTTTAATTATTGCATAATTTTTTTTATTGGGATACCTTAGAGTGACAAGAAGTCTATGATGGAAACCAGTCAGGTATACAGAGAGAGCTGAACTTGAATCAAAGTCCAAATAGGGAATTCTAACCATGTTGTGAAAAGGTTTGGTGTCTCAAGGATTTTCAAAGAAATTGTGGAGAAACAGAGTTTTCTAGATGCCCTCACCCTTTAACATATGGCCGTAGACTCTAGTGGCTCACATTGGTACAGAATAAAGTCCACACTCTGTCCTCCCGGTCTAGTAGAAACTCAACTCCTACCACTCTCCCAGAGCATGCATGGTCTAGCCGCTTCTTCTTTCTCACTGCCCTCAGATTGCACCACCCACTTTCAGGCTCCAGCTGCCTTGTCCATAATATTTCCTCTACATGGTGTGTTCTTTCACCCCCATGGCCTCACTGTAAAAATATGCCTGCTATTTTGGGTCCAGCTTAGATACACCTAGACAGAATGAATTCATCTCTCCAAAAATATTCGTTCCCACCTTCTTTTCTGGTTTCAATCCCTCTCTCTCTCTTTTTCGTACACACACACACACACACACACACACACACACACGTGACTACCGTTGCGAAATTCCAAAATCTTCAAAATTCTGAAAACTAAAAGATTTTTTTCTTAGATCAATTTTTGGTGATCAAACCTGAACTGAAGTTACTTATAATCTATATTTATCACACTATTATGGGAATTCATACATTTAACTGCAAAAAAAACAAAAAAAAACAAAACTAGTATTTGACCACAGGCTGTTGCCCTAGACCCCACTGGAAGTGTTAGATAATATTTGATGTGTGCAGGGCTTCCTAAAACATGGACTCCAGGAACTCAAAGTGCTCTTGAAAATTTTCTACATGCCCCCTATCTTTGGGTGCATTGAACCAGCTGGGGTTGCAATTCCATTGGGGATTTCCAGTGCATCCCCAGCCCAGCACAGACCCAGACCCAGACCCACATGAGTCCTGGTTCCTCTTTCTCTCCTTTGAAGCACGTTGGAGTCTACCAGATGACTCAAGGATGTCTGTGTATGTCACAGGAGTTCACTTCACTTCATTACGTAAGAAGCTTGTCCACAGGTCTTTCCTAGACAATCCCATCTCTTTTTGACTTTTGCTGAGATATCTCACAGTCAAGGTTCTTAAGTTGTCTAGATGCCCCTGGTTTGATTGAGGGTATCTGTAAGTCACACTCTTAACCTCTTCAAAGAGCCTTTTTTTGTGACTGAATACTCTTACTCTGAATAGTTTCTGAACTATTAGCAAAAGATTATGCAGCCACACTCTAAGCTTTTTCTCTAGAGCATTCTTTTCTGACAGTAAATCTCTTAATTTTAGTGTCTTTTGCAATCTATATAGGCCAAGAATTTCCCAAATCATCACATCCTGGTTCTTTTTAGTTCCTCAATTTATATCCCTTGTCTTACATTTCACCGTAAGCAGCAAAAAGAAACCAGGCTGTACATTCAACACTGAGAATTTCCAAAATCATCACATCCTGATTCCTTTTGCTTTCCTCATTTATCTCTTTCTTTTTGCATTTTACTATAAGTAGCATAGAGAAGAAAAAAAAAAAAAAACACCAGGCTGTACCTTCAACACTTTATTTGGAAATCTCCTCAGTTAAATATCCAACTTCCTCATTTATAAAATCTGCTTTCCACATAACTGTAGAACACAACTCTGCTAAGTTTTCTGCCACTGCATATTAAGAATCCCCTTCCCTTCAGCTTGCAGTAACAAGTTCTTCATTTCTTTTTGAGCTATCACCAACAGTGCCTTGAACATCCATATTTCTACTAACAGTCTGTTCATGATGATTTAGGTATTCTCTAGGGCAATCTATGTTTTCCTTACCCCATACTTCACTTGCTTTAGATATCTTACTAGCAGGGTCATGAACATCCATATTTCTACTAACATCCTGTTAAAAGCAATCTAGGCTTTTTCTCCTAACACTTCTCAAAATTCTTCCAGTTTCAGCCCACTGCCCAATTCCAGAACCCCTTCCACATTTCAGATTTTTGTTACAGCAGCATTCCTCTTCCAGGTACCCAAATCTGTATGTGTCTATTGATGCTGTAACAACTTATCACAAACTCAATGGCTAGCAACAAATCTACTTTCTTACAGTAAAATTCGGTGGGTTAGAAGTCCAGCATGGATTTCACTGGGCTAACATCAAACTGTCAGCAGGGCTATATTCATTTCTGAGAGCTTTAGGGTATAATCTGTTGCTCTGGCTTTCCCTGCATTTAGAAGTCACCACATTCCTAGACTCTGAATCCCTTCCTTCATCTCCAAAGCCAGCAACATTGCATCATTTTCTCCCTTTTTCCACAGTCATATCTGCTTCTGACTGTGACTACAGCCATTAAAGTTCTCCACTTTTAAGGATTCGTGTGATTAGGTTAGGCCTACCCATGTAATCCAGGATAATCTCCACATCTCAAGCTTCTTAACTATAATCACATCTGCAAAGACCCTTTTTCTTTTCATATAAAGTAACATGTTCACAGGTTCCAGTGATTAAGATAATGAGGGGCCATAATTCTGCTTGCCACACTACTACTTAATTTATATTTCATAGGACTTGGTGCAACATCATAAAAAAAAGCTGTCTAATGAAAATGACAAAAAGATGGTCAAATTAACAATCATGTTCATGCATTGCTTTTTAGCACATATTCTGTGAACAGCTGTTAATTAATCTGTTAATTTAGATTCTAGAAAGATTGGGTTTGTAGTAATAATGAAAACATTTTATATTTTATAGAACCTCATAAAACACAGTGTACTTTCAGATATCATTGCTTAATCAATTAAAACTTTTTTTTGTTTTTTATTTTTATTTTAAAGATGTAAGGTACAATTCAGGATTAGGTATACAAGTGGTCATCGTACAAGTTAAAACTTTTGATATGTTTATATCATGACATTACTCTCTATGCTCAACATACTTTGTTTCATGTTTTCCATACAGGAAAAACAAATGACACCATATCTTGCAGTGAATGTAAAATTAATTTTATTAAATTAATACAATTTATACTACAAATGATAAAACAAATACTTGCTTATCCTGTTAACTTTCAGTTTTGTTATCTTTAAAGGTTTAAGCTTAGGTGGTTGAACTTTGTCAACTCAAAACAAATGCAGTGTTTGGTGCCTAAGATGATACCAAAATGAAATGGATACACTCTTATTATTTCGAATGTATATTAAAACATCTCTGGCACATAGATTTCAAGCTACTTTATTGAAGTTTTGCAGTTGATTGGTTAAAAAGGTAGGTTGAAACCAAGAAAATGTCACTCCAGGGACTATGCTCTTAACCATTGTGCTTTGCAGTTTCCTAATGAGGACCGTTCCTGATAGTAGCTTTAAAATTAGGTAACCCTAATGTAAGTCAATCCCCTCATTGTTAAGTTGGAGACTCACTTAAAAGAAGCATAGCAATTGTATAGTTTTATTATTTTAAAATGTATTACCATCAAGATGTAAAGTTCTCCTTAGTCTCTCAAAGAAGTAACGAAGGAGAGACTACATGAGATCACAAAGGTTTACTTGAGATCAGTGTCTTTCACTCTCATACACTTTCACATCCTTAGCTTCAGCAGCAATGAAAATCTTCTGCTATTCTGCTGTCCTGGAATCAAATTTTTGTGCTTGTGTGATATGTATGCCCATGTGCATGTGTAGGCATGCACTATATCCCCAAGTTCAATGAAAAGAGCACTGGGAATTAAAGTATTTTACTTGTACTCTTTGAATTGCAACTAGTTAGTATCTTCACTTGTAAAATAAATGAGTCTCCATCAGGTTCTGAAAATCAAGCTTTTAAGTAGAATTTAGAAAATACATTAAGAAAAATAATTCTAGGTTTTAGTTAAAAGGTCATTAAAAACAATTCTTAGTCTTTTTTCCCCCTACCTACTAGGCATTATTTGTCTTCTGATAAGTGAAGTGATTGGTCTAGGAGAATCTGAACGTAGCTTAAACCCCAACAACCTGTCATTCTCTGTTACACTACAGTGGGTTCTACAAATAAACTAATTTTGAAATACAGAAGTGGGAAATTAAAACTGTGGTCTTCATGTTATTTGCAGCTTAAGTGTTAGTTTTATTGTAACAGGATATGGAATGGTACTTCCAGTTGTCACAGTATGTTATTTAAAACGTCTAGGCTTATACGAGCAAAGTTCTCAAAAAAAAGAGAAAGAAAAAATAGAAAATGTCTAAGCTGAGGAAACTGGGTGATAACTTCTATCATATTCTGAAAACAGAAGGTAGACACCTATCTATAGTCCTCTATAAAATGTCAAGTGACCATTACACTCAACAGAAAAGAAGGCAAGATATCCATTAAAAAGACAAAACTTTATGAAGGCTTTTTCATGGCTGAGAATACTGTGGAATTTACCCTTTCCTGTGCTTTCAATTCTCTGCCACCAAGTCAAGTAAGAAGGGGTCTAAGAGAGCTACTCCTAGACAGTAGAGTTGTTTTTGCAGATTAAGATACTTATATCTCCTTCCCTCCCCATGTGCACTACAGTTCCTGAGCTGCAGAAACACATGGACCTGCCCCCATGCTACATGAGAAGAAGAGCAAAATAGAGTTCTTAGCAGAACTTGGGAATCTTAGACTCTGGGAACACGTGTGAACATAAGACTCCTTATCCAGACAAGATGAAGTTAAAAAAAATGAAAAGAATGGAGCAAACCCTCAATATAAGATGAGGAGAAAGACCCACAGTGGGAATTCATTACACTTCTATAGTTTGGAAAAGCAAGAGTTTCTCAGCAATGCTAAAAAAGAAAAAAAAGAAGATAGCTAGGTTCAAGGCATATTGAAAGGACCTTTCTGTGAAAAGATGTAGGGAATATGAAGATGTGCCCACAGGGACAGCAGGAGCTCGGGGGAGAATTGATAAGAGCTCTGCTGGACCCTATCCTGCCACATCAGGGACAGGTGCAATGTGGGGACCCTGTGGATGGGGTAGCTCCTCTTGAACCTCGTGAAAAAGCTAGTATTTCAATGTTCTTCTAGACAGAGGATACTTGACCGCTAAGAGAGCTGAGAAAGATAGAATCAACTAAAAGCAATAACAATAAAAAAATCCACTGTTCCTTTACCTGTTACTGTCTCCATCCTTATGTCTTCTCTTGAATGTGTGGAGAAGGCTATACATCAAGGATAGAGAGAAAAACCATGCACTCCACCACTCCAATCCTGGCTGTGGAATCACTAATTGGGCCAGATCTGGTTTAGGGAGAAGCTTGGGATTAGATGAGCACTTTATAATTTCCAGTTTAAATTGGACTGATTATTTTTAAACCTTCATTAATCTAATACTCTACAGTACTGAAAAAAGGATCTGGGATATGGCTTGATAATATCCAGGTCCAAGGGAAAACAGCGTATGTTCATTTCACCCTATGAAATTCACTCATTCAACACACCAGTTACATGACTATACTTGAATCTTTTTCTCTTTTATGGCTATTCACTCATGTTTGGGGGTATGAAGAACAGGGGAATCTGTTTCTATTTCTGTGTTAAAATTTCACTTAAAGAGAAGACAATGGAGTATCAATGGCTGAACATTTTCTCCACAAGCTTCAAGGAAGAGAAACAGATTGGATTGAAAATGGGAGAAGTCTTTCTTTGAGCTCTGTGTCAAAGAAAAAACTTGAAGCCATCCTTCGACTAATAACCAGGAGGAAGATGGAGAGCTTCTGTAAGCAGATTATAAGTATTATAATTAGCACATAAAGTATCACAAAATGAGACAGAGCATGTGACAGTACAAAGCATCGTTGGTTTAAATTTCTTTTAATAAAATAAAAAAGTTTGGCATTTCAGTATTATAATAGAACACTGTAAACATTATATTTTATAGTGTTTGATCTAGACTCAAGAAACAATTGCATTATAATCCATTCTGATTAACCTGGATGTGCAACTTAACTCAGACTTTTTCCTGAATGTATGAAGTTTTAATTGTAATGAAAACAGGAATAGAATAACCATGGCAAAAGAGTAGAGATATACAATAAAACAATTAATTTCTACCTAGCAACTCACCTCAGCTTTAAATATATTTATGGGTATAAACCACTCTCCTTTATCTGTCTGAGTTTCTGGCTATATTCTAAATTGCTATATATGAGAGAGTTCGTTTCTATTATGCATTTGCACTGTGCCAAGGCAAACAGCCAACTGTTGATAGAAGTGCAGCCCCAAAGGCTGGGTCTGAACTGCATGGGTCTGAACTGTGTAGCTTCTGCTTACTCTCTCTCCATGGAGCTCTTCAGGGAAACAGTTCATCCCCATAAGAAACCTCCCTGGATGGGGACTCATGGTGGACACAGAAATGGAAAGAGCTGGAAGCCCCCAGTCCACAGAGAAATCACAGATGGGAAACTGTGAGACAGGACCATAGTTTTCCCACCCAGAATGTGAAGGTCACTCTTAATCTATTTTAACCTCCTTATTCTTAGTATGTCACCCAGTCTCTGGGTGGGAATAGGAATATTCCTGAATATATCCTCTCAGTTTCAGGATTTTACACTGAGGGCTGAATATGTTGGAGACACATAAAATAAAGGAAAATAGAATGACAAAATATAGAATGACATGACTAGTGTCTCAATCACTATCTTTGAGCCACAGAAGAGAATGGTTAAAAGCAGCACAACCAAAACATTAAAATATTACATGCTTATGTAGGAAACAAAACTATTATATGGTAATAGCAAAGATAATTCTCCTCCAGCTACTGCTGTCCCTGTGGGCGCATCTCTATGTCCCCTACATCTTTTCATGAAGAGGTCCTTTCAGTATGCCTTGAACCTAGCCACCTTCCTTTTGTGTGTGTGTGTGTGTGTTGGAGTCTCACTCTATCACCCAGACTGGAGTGCAGTGGCACACTCCCTGCCACCACAACCTCGACCCACTGGGCTCAGACCATCCTCCCACCTCAGCCCTCCAGGTAGCTGGAACTATAGGCATGCGCCACCACGCCCAGCTAATTTTTTATTTATTGTAGAGACAAGGGCTCACCAAGTTGCCTGGGTGGGTCTCAAACCCTCGGGCTCAAGCAATCCACTTGCCTAGGCCTCCCAAAGTGCTGGGATTACAGGCTGAGCAATCAAGCCTGGCCAACCTTCCTTTTTTTTTTTTTAACAGGGATTATTGAAGAGGGTTTATAAATAAAGATCACTTAAACTGTAACTGTGACTTATATCCACAGTGTATACATTTAGTCAATGAACCCTGATTAGATTACAGAAAGAATATATTACAGTGCCTTTCAGCTGGTACAACAAATTATAATATTTTGTATATATGAATTATCATATATAATTATATATTCTTATATAATGTATTGTATACATTATTCTTATATAATTATATATTCTTATATAATGCAGCATTATATTATATTATAATTGTTACTATGAGTATATAATTACATATAGTGGTACAATAATGTAGTGCAATATAACTACAGTTTATATATTGTTAGAAGTTTCAACTCTTTCATACCTGCGGTTACAAATATATTCCTTAAACAAGATATATACTCTATTAATGCTTATGTAAGTGGCCATCCTTCAGATTTTACTAGGAAATAGAAGATGTCATATGAGAACATCAAACACAAAATGAATAGTGATAAGGATTTGACAAAGGACTTCAAGTATTCCCAAATGAATTCCAAGCAAAATCTGAAAATAGGGCACATAGAGGACCTGTCTTTAAACTGTATTGCCTTTTCCTCAAAACACAACTTTATACTGCCTAGGGAAAAAGGAAACTAAACTAATAAGCATTTCTAAAAAGTAGAAACACAGTAAGTAAAACTGAAGGCAGACAGATAATGAGCAGGACATTGTGCTCATTACCAGACAGTCAGTGTAGTGCTGATTGGATGTTGATGCAGCAATGCAGAGATGGCACGCAAGGATGTATGCATTGATTTTCACTTCTAATACACCATAACAAACATCAAGGGGTACTGCTGGTCTGTTGCTTCTGTCTGCCAATTAGCTCCACCTCTGCAGACCCCTTTTCCCTTCTTCCTTCCATGTGTCACAGACATACTCATGCCGCTCTGAAGATTGGCAGGCATATTGCCTGTGGTGGGATGCTGCTAGGAATCACATCATGCCTTTTTTGCTCAACATGTGAGTATTGTGGAATTCAGTAGTTAATGTATGAGCTACTTTCACTTCTATTGGTATTCCTCCTCTTTGCTCTGAATCATCACCTCCTCTGATATTGGATCAAAATTCCTACTTGCTCTACGACTTGTTATAGCACATAGCTCATGGAGGAACAGAACTCCTCAGAAGGGTCAACACCACCTCAGGAAAGCTAAAACCAGAAACAAAGGAAGAAATGGCGTCAGAAAATTCCAAAATGTATCTAAGTCAGAAACAGGTTAATTTCAAGACAAAACAGGTTTGAGTCCAATAGTCTAAGGAAGAGCTGATGATTTTTGCTATTGTTGCATACTTTAAACAATATGTAATTTAATTGGCTTGAGCTATTTGGGATATTTTTATTAAAGAGCTGGGATCTCCAACATAAAAATCACCTTTGTGGGGTGTTGCCTGGCTGAAGGTGAATTGCAAAGAAGATGCGCTAACAAATAACTGAAGGCCAGATGATGTAAGCTTTATGAAAAGCATATTTCCTGAAGCTAGGCTTGAGACATTACCCAGCTGGCTTGCTGAAAAAAAAAAAACCAGATCAATAAGCTTCTACAGTCCAGACGAGTCTCTATTTTCTTTTTATTTCTCCAAGATCTCAGAGGGCTCAAAAGCAGAAAGTTATGGTAATAGCAAAGGGCCAGTAGGGGTTCACTGGGAAGAGAGATGAAGGGAGTGGGGGGAAAAAAAGAGATCTGGGAAGAAGTTGCAAGGATGCCACTCTGCTGAAAAGCCCCTTCTGCAAAACATTTGTTGATTTCAAAGGGCTTTAGCATGAGCCCAGAATCTGAAATTTATTCCACGTGAATTTATTAAATGACTGCTGTGTTTCAAAGAGCATCCTAGACTGCTCCTTTCTTTGCCTTCTTTTTGAGCATGAATGTATGTGAACTCAGGTGTGACTACCTACACTTAACATTCATAGTTGAGTTACTAACACTTGAGTCCATACACACACACATATATGCCTTAGTATTAAAACTATCACAACTTCATTATA
The DNA here is from genome assembly GCA_963574415.1 of Tarsius wallacei. NCBI lineage: Eukaryota > Metazoa > Chordata > Mammalia > Primates > Tarsiidae > Tarsius > Tarsius wallacei. The sequence goes on along the minus strand of CAUYQG010300842.1, from coordinate 5,855 downwards.
ACATGTTTTCAGTGATGATTGGACTAGATGGTGATATGTATTAAATATTTAGACACATGTTTCTGTGATATGACTAGCTGTGTTTCATTTTTCATATGGATATATTTCTGGAATCATATCAACATCATCCTGTGGACTCCAGGCTTCTGAATCCAGAATAACATGGAGTCAAAATGAAACTATTATTCAGCAATTTCTATTGTTGGGAAAGTGTTCAATTGTGTATCTGCAGTTTACTTCTTTCAGCTGGACAATGTTGAGTAGGTTATCTAAACTCTCTGAGCCTAGATTTTGGTATCTGTAAATCAAAGAGGTTAAGCCAGTCTAGTGGTTTCCAAATCTTGTTTTCTAAAGTCCTAAGTTTCCTCAGAGTTATCACCTCTGAGGTACAACCTCAGGCAAGAGGCTCTGGTGACCTATGATTTTAGGAGAGTAGAAGCAGAACTGCTTCTATCTGTCTTATATGTTGGGACTCTGCAAAGGATGTCATAGGAAGAAAGAACTAAAAGAAATTTACATCTCGGATCTATAAATTCTGTTCTTCTGTTGCTTTGTATGTTGTATTATGGGTTACATTACCATGCTGTACCTTCTGTAAGTCAGAAGAGCTCCTGGCCACTTCTACTTTGGGAGCTCCCGATAGATGCTAAAATGCTAAAACAGGTTACAAGCTAAGGTATGTGATGAACATTTTTTAGCACTGTCAATGTTTCTTATTGCTTCATTAGCAAACTTATTTGGAGACAGCCTCTCAACTTGAGGTCCTTGGTAAATATAAGGCCTGGGAAAATGGTTTTCTTTCTTCCTTCCTACTCCCATCCTCAGAATAATACTTGCCTCCTGCCAACCTCCTTACTCTATATATTTATATTTCCTAGATAACTCTTGCTTCGGGAATTTGAATGTTCCATAAAGTCACTCCACAGAAAGGCTCCTCTATCAAGGACCCAGCAAACTCATAAGTGTTTTTTATCTGTTTCTGTCACACGTTCCTTGGTATACTCTTAATGAGTGTGTAAACAGGGTTACTTCATCATTTCAATAGTCAAAATATTTGATTAATCCAAATCCAACAAAATAAATAAATTTGGATAGTTCTTTGAATTTGTAGTAATGGAAGCTGATAACTATGTTTATATTTAATGTTCATATTTAATCAATGTTTGCAGCTGGGCTTGGTGGCTCAACCTGTAATCCCAGCAATTGGGAGGCCAAGGCAAATGGATTGCCTGAGCCCACAGGTTCGAGACCAGCCCGGGCAACTTGGTGAGACCTCGACTTTACAATCAATCAATCAATAAATAAAAATTAGCCAGGCATGGTAGCGTGTACCTGTAGTTCCAGCTACTTGGAAGGCTGAGGCGGAAGGGTCGCTGGAGCCCAGCTGGTCAACTCTGGGGTGGCCGTGAGTGTGCCACTGCACTCCAGCCTGGGCAATGGAGTGAGGCTCCGACTCAAACAAACAAACAAAAAAATCAGTGTTTGTGATTTCATGAAAGGTGAAAATATTCTAAAATATTTCATTTTAAAAGCACTAAGAGAAGCAATAAAATATGTATAGAAATCACAAATAATGAAAATAGCCCCCTTTGTAAACATAGAAATGAATTTTTAAAAAATATTGTTTCTGCTTTCCATGGATGGTACATATAAAATTGTTTATTTTATTGGTGTTCTATGCTATGCATTTAACATGTATTTTTGATATCTCTGGAAAATAAATGCTGGCACTATATTTGATCAGATACCCAGAGAACCCAAATTATTAAGTGCCTGTACCTGATGAGAGTGTTGCTTGAATTAATTAAATTCATGAGGTGTAGTAGTTTATAAGAAATGTAACCCACAACACAATATACAAGGCAATAGAAGAACAGGAGACTGGAAAGTCTTTCTAATGAAAGGATGATTGAGAGCAGAGAGGATTCTGATTCCTGTTGGCTCTCATTCTAAGATACCTTGATTGAGAGCACCATCACCATCAAATCCTGTTGATTTCATAGCCTATGAATCAAGCTAAGCTGTGGGTGAGGAGGGCAGCTATCAAACCTGTATGATCTTGCTAGAGAAACTAGCCTCGGTGACATGCTCAGGTATACTGGTTTCAGTCATGTTTGGCATTTGTAAATTTAACCCTCATAGTTTTGAGGATTCTCAAGAGCACTTGAAGCTCCATGCCACAGAGCAATTTATCATTTTGTAAAGGAATAAGTTTGAATCTTATGCGTCAAAGTACAATATGCAAGAGGGAGTCACTTAGCAAGTGAGTGGGCCTAGGTTGTCTCTAAACACCTACACTTCAGGTTGGCTATTATTGTTCTAGACTTTGGCTGTCTTTACAATAACTTTTTGGTGGTTAAATTCATATTCTCCTTGAAAGGAAAATCTGCCAGTTCAGTGAAGAAAATGAGGGGAAAATAACAGAAGTTAGAGGCGTGGTTCTTAGCCAGAAGGTAAAAAACTTTGAAAAGTGAAAAGTTGTATTATAAAGGACAATACTACAGAGGGGTTAAAAAGATCTGTGGCTGCCAGGGACTTCAGGAGGAAAAACAGAAGGGGGAAAGATCAACAGGAAAAGCCCAGGGCATTTTGAGCATTATAGTGTAGAAATTATTCTACACTATAATGGTGGGATACATGACATTATGTATTTGCCAAAAGCTATAGAACTATACAACACAAACTGTACATAGAACCGTACATATTCAAATGCAAATTGTGGATATCAGCTAATAATAATGTATCAATATCAGTATATCAGTTGTTACAAATAGCCCATACCAATGCAAAATGTTAACAGGGAAACCATGTGCAGAAGAAAAAAGGTATGTAGGAACTCTGTACCTTTTGCTCAATTTTTCCATAAACCTAAAACTTCTCTAAAAATAAAGTCTGTTAAATTTTTTTTAAATTGTTAGGAAGTGGCTCTTACCTTATGTTTTTCATGTTCTATACGACATGTACAGCTAAACAAAAACTGTAGAAACAAGGAAAAGGATCCAAATAAACCATTTCAATGAGTACTACTCCCTGTGCAAAAACTGTTCATCAGATGAGAAATGGAATGTTCACCAAAGTTGAGAAAAAGAACAATAACAGCAACAAAATACCTTTGAACTGAAAAGGGATTTTGGAGGAAGCCAAAAGTTGTGTAAACATTTCTATGAAGCAACTAGTGAGACTGCTGGACTGACCTTTTGAATGAATAAATTTTAGAAGTGTTTTAGGAAGTGCTCCATGCTGTGAAATTAATAGGAGAAGGCCACTTAGCTGAAAAGCATGTGTTCAGAGTGGAAGAGAGGAAATGAATATATACTAAAAAGAAGACTTTGTTGATGTGCACTTGCAAGAAGAAAAAAAACTGATAGTCTAAAGAGGCTAAGGAAAGACCACCTCCTCCAATACCTTACAGATTGGCCCAGATCTCAGAGTCACCTTCCTGTGTGACCAAACTTTGTGTTTCTGTGAGTACATTTCATCTTCATCTTTGTCCATGTGTCAGTTCATTTTTATCATCACTGTAGCAGTTTTGCTAATTTAGGTTACTAGCAAAAGAATATAATGTAATACAGGGATGAACTTATTTTAGTGACTGGCTTTATTTTTATAGCTATATACATACAAATGACTTAAGAGTGCATATCTTGAGTTGTTAAGGATCTAAAAGTTTCTGTTAAATTTTCATCTATAGCTAACTGTTTTGAGGAGTGATATATTAAATGCTTCTTGAAACTAATCAACTGAGGATTCTGGAAGACCTTGGGAAGATTCCCTTATGAATAGGATGGACTATTTTAATTTGAAGGAGGTGACAACAGTCAATGTCCCAGCAGAAGGAAAGTATAAATTCTATGACTTTTCTGAATAAATATTTGAATGATAAAGCTAAATGTACAAGAGCAATGTAAGGAGAAGCCAAGTGAATAAAAACAAGGGAAAAATATAACAACAACTCAGGCTAATATTCTCTTTTCTATAGAGATCAAAACAAGATTCCAGAGAGACAGGGTAGCTTATAATATAATATAATTTGTGATATAGCAAATGAGAAAAATATGTTTCTAGCTTAAAACGTAATTAATCAGGCACTATGCAATTACTGACAACTTGTGTTTTCCAGTCTTATCATATATCTTCCTTGGACTACATATGTTACTGAGAAAAATAGCTATGTTACATAGTAATAACATTAAAGGCATCACTTTGAAAAGCAGCACATAAGATAAACATTCCCTTGAAAACTAAAAGGTTGCTAGGAAATTATGTCAAGTGCAATCCTCTCTAGTTATATCTGATTTTTCCATTTTATATCTTCCTCATTCATTAGGGCTTAACTACTACAGGAATTTACATGAGGATAGCTTACATACCTCCGCAAATATAAATTTTCCAGGGGTTGCAGTCACTCCTTAGAAGGCCTTAGGCATTAGTGCTGAGAATTTTGGGCAGGGTCAACTGTTCTGGAAAAGGGCAACACTTGGGTTCCTGACCATATGGGGTTTTGTACAGGAGAAGAAGGACTAGGATGAGTCCATGTGGACATTATATCTATATAAATATATAGATGAACATATATCTATATATTTATATGTTTCTCTTTTATTCCACAGAACGAATCAAAGGAAGAGAAGCTTAGGGGCAAGCCAAATCAAGTGATTTGAGTTATTTTAAGAAGAAGCAATTCATTGCATTGGTTGCTAAACTGGAAATGCCTGGACAGTCTGTTCAAAGAGCCAGCAGTAGGAACAGGAGAGATTGTTCCAGAAACTCATGCCAAGAAGCACGGAGAGAACTGGGGCAGCACCCCTCCTATGAATTAGAGTTTCAATGAGCCTACTCATCCACCAGGGGACTGAGAAAGCCAGAGCCATTTCTCTCACAGTGGTTTCTAAAGTATTTCTTTCTATTCATTCTATCTATCCATTAGAGGTGGGTCCCTGATTCACTGATACAAAACAGGAATAGAACACAGCACAGGAAAATACTTTATAGTGAGGTTTGGATTTTTATTTCTCACAATACTAATATCCACCCTGTGTACTATACTTCCAGAATCCGATGGATTACTGCATTCATCATTTTATTCAGCCTCATGGCAACCTGTGAGATGGCATGATTTTCCCCACTTATAGGTGAAGAACTGAGGCTCAGGGAAATTGTAACTGGCCCAACCTGTCAAATATAGTAAGTGGTAGAGCAATAACTTGAAAATGCAATTCAAGTGCATTGAAAATGAAACCAAAGTTTCATCTCCAAGTCACGCAGAAAGGCCTTATTAGTTACAACAGTAATGAATTGAGCACCTAGCAAACAGCCCTGTGTTAAGTAGTCTGCACAAGAACCTTGATAACACAAAACAAAGTAAAAGAAAAAAAAACTTCAGATCAATGCCAGGCACAAAGTGGGTAGAGGTGACATGAAAATGATTTTCTGAGAAACAGAGCCTGCCAAATACAGTGAAAATTAACTTTTTAAAAGAAAAATTTTAATTTCATCCGAATATAAATAATAAATATTCTGCCAAGGGTCAGTAGCCAAATGCAGCCTCTCATTGGACAAATTCCACATTCATGGTCATGGCTATTAAACTGCTGAGATTCTTATTTTGTAAATCTGTCATTGCTAATATAATCACTTTAATTTCTAAAATCCAAGGAGTATCTTCACAAACCACAAATGAGACAGTAAATGAAAGCCTATTTTATTTACATTTTCCTCTCTTCCTTTAAATACCAACAATATGTCTGGACTAAGTCATTTAGAGTCAGTGCCATTACCTTTTGAGGAGGAAATTAACCAATGCCTAATTTTTTAAAAATGATGTTCTTCTTGGAAGGCTGAGGCGGAAGGATCGC
>CAUYQG010300838.1:0-15440 GCA_963574415.1 Tarsius wallacei | reverse complement strand
AAAAAAAACCCTTAAGTGTTGGGATGAGCTAAAGCCTTCTTTAAGAAACGAACAGTCTCAGTGTCTCCCTTCCCCAGGTGACCACACTGGGTTTGGTCCAACACCTGAGAACTGCATAATTTAGAGGAAGAATGTGGGTTTGAGGCCAAAAAATATAGCTCTTATATGTATGGTTTAGTGGCCTTGGATGTGTTACTTCACCTCTGACTCAGTTCTCTTGTCTGTGAAATGGGAGTAATAACAATTATATCTACCTCACAGAATTGGTGTGATGTTGACACTGTAAAAGTCAGCTGAATTTTTGAGTGAGTGTGTTTTGCTAAGAGAGGTTTCAGAAGTGGATATGGGGACTTGGGAATAATCAAAAGGGTATTGAGGCAGATTTAACAAGGAATGCATTAAAGGATTGCTCAGTAATGATAAGGGTTCAACATAGATTGGAAAATACAAATTTCTAGAGCCCTACAGAGTCTTGTGCCTGACGTTGGCAACCTTTGAGTGGAAATGGAGAAGTGAACAGGGCAGATTACACAGGACTGGAGAATGACAAGCAGGTGTGGATTTATGGTGAAGCTTCTAGACTTCACTTGTACAAGTACCTTCCAAAACCCTGGCAAGGAGCTAGCAAGTTTACTCATACTTGTGTATTATTTTCTTAAATAAGTACAATTAAAGAATTGTGCAAGCTTCAGGCCCCATAAAACCTGAGTCCACCCTTCGTGGCAAGGTAGGGTTGGTGGGAGGTTTAGGGGTAAGGAGGATTTGAAGGTTGAAAGGATTTACCACAGGTGCTGGACTGGTCAGCTTGGACTGGAGAAGGAGGTGGGCAGATGAGAGGACAGGGGCCAGGAAGAGAATAAGAGCAGATTCAGTTAGAGTAGGACACAGGAGAGGGGACATAGCTTGTGAAACTGAAACATGAGGAAGGAGAAGTTCTGGGTGTATCTTTACTGAGTACCTGATCTATGCCAGGCATGGCGGGTACAGAGGGGACCAGGACAGGCAGGCAGTCCTCTGGGGGCTCACAGTCTAGAGGAGGAAGGAACAATGTGCAGGCTTGGGCATCCCAATAAAGGTCTTGTGAGGCCTGAGGACAGTTTAGGAGCTGGAAGTGCGATGTGCAGGGAGGGGCTGGGCGGCAGATAGGTTAGATCTAAACTCCCCAGAGGAGTTTAGACTATCCTGAAGGCAGTGTGGGGGCTATTGAATGTTTTTAAGCAAGGGAAGATCAAATCCTTGCATTAGAAGGATCACCTTGTATGTTTCAGAGAAACTCTTCCATATTTGTATGAGGAGATGTGCACAAAACTTGTGTCACTAATTGTGGAATAGTCAAAGAGTTGAAAATAATGAAGTAGAGTTTCATGTATCTCTGTGGATAAATCTTAAAAACATAATGTTGAGCTTTTACAAAAGTTAGTTGCAAAATGACAGTACCAGCATACCACCGCTTATATAAAGCTTGAAACATGTCATGTTGTTTTTATGGGCACATTGTAGGGTAAGTAAAGAGCATGTACGGGAATGATGTACACTGGTAGTCATCAAACTTTAGCATGCATACAAATCAGCTGGAGAGCTGATTAAATCATAGATTTTGTTTCTGATTCAGTAGGTCTAGGGTGAGGACCCAAGAATTTGCATTTCTCCTGAGTTCCCAGGTGATGCTGATGTCACAGGTCCAGGCACTACAGTTTGAGAACCTACAGTGTACACCGACTTGGGGATAGTGATTATTTGGAAGAAAGCAGAATCGGACTGGGAGGGTCCAGAGGGGCTTCAGCTATATCGGTAGTATTTTATTTATTTAAAGAAAGATCTGAAACAAATATACAGTGTACGTTGACAAAGCTGGATAGATGTTCATGTTCTTATTTATCTTTCTCTGTGCTTGAAGCGTTTTGTTAGAGAAAAAACATCCTATTTGCTGTGTGGAGAATGGATGGAAAAAGAGCAAGAAGTGGGAGATCACACAGGACACAGTTGCAAAAGCCCAGGTGAGAGGTGCTGCTGGCTCATGCAAGGGTGGAGGCCACAAGGAAGGAGAGGTGTGAGCAGGAGAGAGAGAGATTTGGGTGGGAGAACTGTATGTAGTGATTGGTTGGCTTAGAGGCTGGGGAGGGAAGAAGCAAGTCACCCGATGTGTGACTTGAGTGGGTGAGCTGTGTGCCCATCACAGAGGGAAGTTGGGAGATGGGACACGTGGGGACAGGCGAGAGACATCAAGTTTAGCTGTGGACACCCCAGTCCTTGATGGGCCAGAGTGAAGTGTACGAGTAAGATCTGGGCTGCAGTGTAAACTTGGAAATCATCAGCATTTAGATGACCACCAGTGCCTTGTGTGGAGTGTGAATAAGATTACATGGTCTTCAACATACCTAGAAGAATATTGTTACCTAATGCAGGGCATGGCCAAGTATGACCCACAGCTTGTTTTTGTATAGCCTGAGAGCTAAGAATGTTTTATCATTTTAAATGTTGGGGGTGGGGGAGGAATTCAACAAAGAATATTTTGTGACAAGTGAAAACTATATGAAATTCAGATTAAGTGTCCATAAATAAATCTCTGTTGGAACACAGCCACGCTCATTTGTTTACATATTGACTGGCGCTGCTTTTGCATACTCTGATAACATTGTTGAATAACCATGACAGAAAAAGCAAATGGCCTATCAAACAGTGTCAATCACAGTAATGTGGTAATCACTCCATTTAAAAAACTTTTTTAGAGATAGGGTCTTGCTCCATATCCCAGGCTGGAGTGCAGTGGCGCAATCATGGCTCCCTGCAGCCGTGAACCCTTGGGCTCAGGCAATCCTCCTGCCTCAGCCTCCCAAGGAGCTGGGACTACAGGTGTGTGTCACCATGCCCAGCCTATCACTCGATTTTCACTTTTGGTTCCTAGGCCTGAATATTTGCTGATTTTAAAAAGTTTGCTGGCCAGGCTCCGTGGCTCAGCCTGTAATCCCAGCACTTTGGGAGGCTGAGGTGAGTGGATTGCCTGAGCCTGCGAGTTCAAGACCAGCCCGGGCAACTTGGTGAGACCTTGTCTCTACAATAAATCAAAAATTAACAGGGCATGATAGCACACACCTGTAGTTCCGGCTACTTGGGAGGCTGTGATGGAAGAATGGCCAGAGCTGTGGTGGCTGTGAGCATGCCACTGCCCTCCAGCCTGGGCAATAGAATAAGACTCTAACTCAAAAAAAACAAAAGAAAAAAGTTTGCTGATTCTTGCCCTGAGGTTTAAGTTGAGACACACTCGGTCACTTTTGATATTGTGGAAAATATCCACTTTTGATATTGTGGTTCGTTCCTCCATTTAAGAGGCCTCCTAAGAATCAGGGCCAAGTGGAAGGAACCTGAGAGATTGTGAGATTTGAGTCGGTTGAATTGTTATAGTTTCAGCTGAAGTCGCAGAAGATGACAGGAGGGGATGCACCTGAGAGAAAGACGTGGGCTGGAAGCTGTATGAGAAGGGCACTGCTGCTCAGCCAGGGGCAGCAGGTGGGCCAGGGCATCACTTCTAGACAGCAATGGATGACGAGTGAGGCTGGAGCAGGTCAACAGAGTCGCATTTCCTGGGCTTCTCCTAGTGACAGCTGGGATAAGCAAACCACATTGTTCTTTATTAAGTTAGAAAAATGGCACTGATTGTAGGATGACTTCTGGGCAAGCAACTGGGGGAAAGTTGCTGTTTACCGAGTCTGAGAACCCTGAAAAGAGGAGACTGGGGGAAAGACTGGAAGTTGAGTTTGGGAGGTAGTTTTATCTTTTTAAATTGAGATAAAACTCACATACCATAAAATTTGCCATTTTAAAGCGTACAATTCAGTAACATTTAGTATATTCACAAGATTGTACAGCCATCATCACTGTCTAATTTTGGAACATTTTCTTCCCCCAAAAATCTCATACCCATCAACAGCCTCTCTCCCACTGCCCCTAGCAACCGCTAATCTACTTTCTGCCTGTATGAATTTACCAATTCTGGACATTTCATGTAGATGGGATCATACAACACATGGCCCTTTTTGTCTGGCTTGTTTCACTGAGCATGATATTTTGAGGTTCATCCATGTTGTGGCATGAATCAGCGATTCATTCCTTTTTATGGCTAAATGATATTCCATTTATGGATGTAACACATTTTGTTTGTCCATTCATCAGTTGATAGACATTTGGGGTTATTTCCACTATTTGGCTATAATGAATAATGTACCTATGAATGGCTATTTTTGCATGAGTACTTGTGTGAACATATGTTTCAATTTTCTTGGGTACATACCAAGCAGTGGCATTGCTGGGTGATACGGTGACTTTATGTTTAACCTTTTGAGAACTACCTGGCTGTTTTTCACAGCAGCTACATTTTACATTTGCACAGCAACGTACAAGGATTCCAGTCTCTCCATATCCCCATTAACACTTGTTATCTGAATTTTTAGCACAGCGATTCTAATGGGGATGAAATGGTATTTCATCATGCTTTTGATTTGCATTTGCCTTGGTGACTAATGAAGTTGGGCATCTTTTCATGTGCCTATTGGCTGCGTGTCTTCTTTGGAGAAATGTCTGTTCAAGTTCTTTGCCCATTTTTAAACTGAATTTTTTTTTTACTTTTGAGGGGAAATAGTTTTGAGTTTCCATCAGACGTCCAAATGGAGATGTCAAGGAAGCAAGCCTTGAGTTCTGAAGAGTAGCTGGGATTGCAGCTATACCTTTGGGAGCCGTCAGCAGGTAGAGATGAAGAGATGAGGAGTCACGAGTCTGGGTGAGATCACCCAGGGAATGTGTGACGAGGTCTGTGATCAGTCTCTGGGACACCCTGGCATGTAGAGTCAGAGAGGTAAGGAGGAGCCGCCAGTGCAGTTTCCTGGAAACCAAGTCAAGAAAGTGTTTTAAGGAGGAGGGAGTGATCAGTCACACCAGATGCTCTTGCTAGGTCATGAAAGACTGGGGCTGTGCGTTGACTATTGTGTTAGGTGATATGAGGTCACCTATGTCACCTTGATAAAGTCAGTTTGGGTGGAGTAGCAGCGAGCTGGAGAGAATGAGGGGATAAGGATGGAGATAGTATTGATACTCCTGTAAGGAGTCTGCTGAAAAGCGAAGAAGGACTAAGGCAGTAGCTGGAGGGGAGAAGGCACGATGTGCTAGTGTGCAGAAGAGGGGAGACCCACTGGAGCCAGGGTGCTGGGCAGGTAAGAAGTGAGGGAGCTTGCACTCAGGCCTGAGCTGTGTGTGGCCAGTGTAACGGTAACAGGAGAGGGGTATGCAGGAGCCTAGGGTAGGGTGTTGGGGACTAGTAGAAATACTCTCTGATTGCCTCCATTTTTGTTTCAGCAAAATAGGAAACAAGATGATTAGTTGAGAGTGAAGAGGAAGGGGTGATAGAAGTTTGAAGAAGGGAAAGGGTGACTTAGTTTAATCAACCTATGTCCAAGTGAAATGACTGTCAGTTTTATTGACTCATTGCAATGTGTGAGACTGCACACCAGTGGGGCTTGGATGTCTCAAAGGGAAAGAGTTATTATAGAATTTTAGGGATGGGTGGAATTTATGCAAAATTTAAATGAAGTAGTGTTTAGATGAAGTAGTGTTTTGAAAGCCAAGAGGGGTTGTATGTAATGGGACCAAGATCTGGTCTGGACTGCAGGGCAGACCCTAGGGTCCTGTGTCCTTGGAGCCTACACAGGTAACATAGATGTGCAGTGTTATCTCTAGAAATGCCTCATCTGAAGCTCTGCCTTGGTTTGGAAATGGAGGTTGCTTCTCTGTGTCAGAGTGACTTTAATCCTCTAGGCAAGAGTGGGGTGTTTTATTCTTACTGATAAGACTTCAAGACTGGGCATGGTGGCCACACCTGTAATCCCAGCACTTTGGGAGGCAGAGGTGAGAGGATTGCCTGAGCCCCTAGGTTCAAGACCAGCCTGGGCAACATGGCAAGACCTTGTCTCTACAATAAATCAAATTAGCTGGGCGTGGTGGCACACACCTGTAGTCCCAGCTACTTGGAAGGCTGAGATGGAAGGGTCGCCTGAGCCCAGCTGGTTGAGGCTGTGGTGGCCATGAGCATGCCACTGTAGTCCAACCTGGGTGACAGAGTGAAACTCCAACTCAAAAAAGACTTCAAGTGGCAGAATTTCTGATAGTCTATGATTGTGGAGAACAAATCTCAATAGTAAGAAAATAGTCGCCAGATGTGGTGGCTCACACCTGTAATCCCAGCACTTTGGGTGGCAAGGGCAGGAGGATTGTCTTAGCCCGGGGCTTTGAGACCAGCCTGGCAAGACTTCATCTCTACAATAAATTAAAAAAAAAAAAATCCGGGTGTGGTAGCACGTGCCTGTAGTTCCAGCTATTTGGAAGCTGAGGCAGAAGGATCACCTGAACCCAGCAGATCGAGGCTGCAGTGGCTATGAGCGTACTACTGCACTCTAGCCTGGGCAACAGAGTGAGGCTTCAACTCAAACAAACAAGCAAAAAGAAAATAGTCACCATTCAAAGAAGGTAGTTGTTTGACACTTTGTAGCTGCAATGTGTTCTTAGGAAAAATACTGTTTCCTGTCACTTTTGAGGCTGATGTCACTGGTGTCCAGTCCCAGCTCTGTGAATACAGGTAGATCTTACTCTCCTGAGTTTTCATGGCTGCCTCCTCTGAGGCCTCTGGCCTTGACATGAACGCCACATACTCGGAGAGCTCTTCTGGGTGCTTTATTCGGGGGGTTCTCCAACAGAATTACTCTCTACCATTGGACCCCTGTCACAGGATGGTGATAAACTTTTGTTTCCTTGTTTTTTGTCTGTCTTCCCCGCTCGATATCCCCCTTAGTTCCACAAAGATAGGAACTGTGTTTAATTTGCTCATGTGTCTCTAGTGCCCAGTGCAGGCTGGGCATAGAGAAGCTGCTCAGTATGTGTTGAATGAACAAGTGGCCAAAAGATAGTGGTGGAAGTGGAGGGAGCAGATTGGAATGAAAGAGAGGCTGATGAGGCAGTGTAGGCCTCTGACAGGGCTGGGGTTTTGGTGGCTGGGCCATTGGAGGACTTCCTGCAGCTACTGCTCCATCATGGGGCTTGAAAGCCTGAGTGACACCTGGACACCTAGGTGTCAGGAAGGCCCCTGGGAAAGATGGGTCGTATGGACTACTGTTATTTGTCAGTTTTCATTTACTAACCCTCCTGTTTGGTTCTTTGTGGCAGAGTGCTTTCAAATCAGCCTTCAGGGGCCAGCCAGAACTTGGTCTGACCAGGTATCTGGACAGAGACCTGAGCTGGGAGATGGCAGTTGCCCTTGGAATATGACCCTTCAGTGCAGCTGTCTCTGGCACAAGGAGCATGGAATCAGTTCTGTCACTAGTGCTGCCGGCATGCCAGTGGCTCATACTGGCATGGCCACACCCACTGCCAAAGTGTTAATATGCTTCCATTCTGGGCCATAAATCACCTCTGCCTTAATCACTTGCTGACTGGGCTTCTTCCCCAGCCTCTCCCCTTCCAGACCCCTCTACCCTGGCTCTTGCGCTAGAGTCCATGCCTATCTGTGTTCACTTATTACCAATGTCACCTCTGAGTCATCTTCTTTCCAGTCTCACCACTATTATTCTAACTCACATACTTGTCAGCTCTTGTCCCTGATTATTGCCAAAGCCTCCTAACCAGTCTCCCAGCCTCAGTCCAGTCCACCACAAATCCACCTTTTACAACTGCTAAAGAGTAGTCTTTGCTTCCTAAAAATGTTCAGAGGCTTTTGAGTACCTCCCAAGGAACACAGCAGCATCTTGGCCCTCACCCTTCCATCCCCTACCTTTTACCTTCACCAACCTCCTACTGCTGTCCTGTATTCTTCTTCTGCCCTGGCCCACTGAACTAAGACACATTTTGCTTTCATTTTACTGAATACTCATTCATGAATATCTACTCAGTGCAAACTACTGTGAATGAGCTGAAGTCAGACACAGACACCTCTTTTCTAACCTAATCTGATCTACATAAACCCAAATTTTAGTTTGTAGTAAAAAATAATGATTATGCGAATACTTAGTATAAGCCTAATGTTTAATACCTGCCTTAATCCTCGCAGAAATGCTGCAGCTTATAGGACCTTTGTGTTTAAGAGGCCTCATAACATATACATGAAAATAACACATACATGAAAATAAAAACTGATCATGTCATTACTTCTTGTTTTGTTGTATATTTTAGGATATTACAGAGGATAATATGGAGAACCAACAACAGGATAGCAGAAAAGGCCTTGCCCCCCGAGAGTTGCCCCCGGTGGTCGGGCTGCTGCTGGCCATGGCGCTCATGAACACACTACTCTATCTCTGCTTTGAGTACTTCTTTATTTCCCCTCAACGTTCCATGGTGGGTCCCGGACACTGTCCCTATGGCTACTTCAAAATAGGACAGATGAAAAACTGCTCACCGTGGTTGTCCTGCAAGGAGCTGAGAACAGAAGTGAGGCAGCTAAAGCGTGTCGGGGAAGGAGCGGTGAAGAGGGTGAGTCCAGGTTCACTTCTGATCACTGTTAGTGCGGCAGCCCATGGGGAGCAGTGGGACTTCATGTGTGGGAGTCCTGATGGCTCTATTTTCTATCCTTGAGACCAGTAATCTTACTTTGGGATGTTATCCTAATAAAATGATCCAAAGGAAGGAAAATAGCTAAATGCATAAAGGAGTACTATCGTGACAGAAAACTAGAAGCAGTAATTAAATTATGATCCAACCCCTTGGTGGAATATTCTGCAGCCAGTAAGTGTAGTTAGGAACCCCATGTGGCAGCATGAAGAAAATCTTATGATAAATGAAGAAGCAAGATACAAAATTGTATAGTATGCTATTTTCAACTGCAAAATTATAATTTTTATTGAAATGTACAAAAATGGCCAGGCTCGGTGGCTCAGCCTGTAATCCCACACTTTGGGAGGCCGAGGTGAGTGAATTGTCTGAGCCCGTGGGTTTGAGACCCGCCTGGGCAACTTGGCAAGACCTCATCTCTACAAGAAATCAAAAAATTAGCCGGGTGTGGTAGCGTGCGCCTGTAGTTCCAGCTACTTGGAAGGCTGAGACGGAAGGGTCGCCTGAGCCCAGCAGGTCGAGGCTGCGGTGGCCAGGAGCGGCCACCGCACTCCAGTCTGGGCAACAGAGTGAGACTCCAACTCAAAAAAATAAATAAATAAAATAAAATAAAAAGAAATATACAAAAATGATAAAAATTGTGCTGTGATGAATGGGGGATTATGGACATTTTTCAAACTCTTATGGTATGATATATATTTTTTTTAAAATTTATTTTTTGCAGGGGACAGTGGCTCAATCCGATAATCCCAGCACTTTGGGAGGGTGAGGTGAGGGGATTGCCTGAGCCCATGGGTTCAAGAATAGCCTGGGCAACTTGGTGAGACCTCATCTTTACAATAAATCAGAAAATTAGCTGGGCATGGTCGTGCACACCTGTATTTCCAGCTACTTGGAAGGCTGAGGTAGAAGGATTGCCTGAGCCCAGCAGGTCGATGCTGGGGTGGCCACTTTACTCCAGCCTGGGTGATGGAGTGAGATGCCAACTCAAAAAAAAAAAAATTATTTGTAGTTGACACACAATAATTATACTTATTTATGGAGTACATAGTGATGTTTCCATACATACATACAATGTATACTGATCAGATCAGGGCATATAAATCATCTCAAACATTTATTATTCCTTTCTGTTGAGAACATTCAATATCCTCTCTTATAGCTACTTGAAAATATATATTATTGTTAACTATAGTCATCCTAAAGTGCTGTAAAACACTAAAACTCATCCCTTCTACCTAGCTATAATTTTGTGTCCTTTAACAAATTTTCCCTATTCCCTTTTCCTCCTACCCTTCTCTGCATCTAGTAACCTCTGTTCTGCTTTGTACTTCTGTAAGATCAGCTCTTTATTAACTTTGTGTATGAGTGAGGACTTGAAGTGTTTTAACTTTCTGTTCTGGGCTTATTTCACTTAACATAGTGTTCTCCAATTCCAATCCATGTTGCTGTGAATGACAGGATGTTACTTTTTTCATGGACTAGTATTCCATTTTGTATTCCATATATACCGCATTTTCTTTATTCATTCATCTGTTGATGAACACTTGGGTTGATTCCATATCTTGGCAATTGTGAATAGTGCTACAATAAACATGGGGGTGTAGATACTTCTTCAACATGTTGACTTCCTTTCCTTTGAATATATACCCAGCAGTGGTATTGCTGGATCATAGGGTATTTCTATTTTTAGTTTTTTGAGGAGCCGCCACACTGTTTTCCATAATGGCTGTACCAATTTACATTCCCACCAACAGTGTATAAGAGTTCCCTTTTCTCCTAATCCTTGCCAGCATTTATTATTTTTTGTCTTTTTGATAACAGCCATCCTAACTGGGATGAGATGATATCTCATCATGATTTTGATTTGCATTTTCCTGATGGATAGTGATGTTGAGCATATTTTTATATATTTCTTGGCCATTTGTATATGTGTCTTCTTTTGGGAATTGTCTTTTCAGATCATTTGCCTTTTTTTTTTTTTCAGTCGGAGTCTCACTCTGCCACCCAGGCTGGAGTGCAGTGGCACATTCACAGCCACCGCAGCCTCTACCTTCTGAGCTCAGGTGATCCTTCCATTTCAGCCTTCCAAGTAGCTGTAACTACAGTTGCGTACCATCACGCTCAGCTAATTTTTTTATTTATTGTAGAGATGAGGTCTTGCCATGTTACCCAGACTGGTCTTGAACCCCTGGGCTCTGGAAATTCTCTTGTCTCTACCTCCAAAAGTGCTGGGATTACAGGCATCAGCCACCATGTCAAGCTCATTTGTCCTTTTAAAAACTGGATTTTTTTTCTGTTGAGGTGTTTACGTTTCTTGTATTTTCTGGATATTAATCTGTTAGATGAATAGTTTGCAAATATTTTCTCCCATTCTGAAGGTTGTTTTTTTACTTGGTTGATTGTTTCCTTTGTTGGGCAGAAGCTTTTTCATTTGATGTAATCCCATTTGTTTATTTTAGCTTTAGTAGTCTGTGCTTTTGAGGTCTTACTTATAAAATCTTTTCCCAGACCAATGTCCCGAAGATTTTCTCTATGTTTTCTTCTAGTAGTTTTATAGTTTCAGATACTACATTTAGGTCATTAATTTATTTTTAATTGATTTTTTTTTTTTTACAGAGTGAGAGATGGGGGCCTATTTTCATTGTCCTGCATATGGACATCCGTTTTTTTTTCCATTTATTGAAAAGACTGTCTTTCTCCAATGAATGTTCTTCATGTCTTTGACAAAAATCATTTGGTTATAGATACATGGGTTTATTTCTGGTTCTCTATTCTATTTTATTTGTCAATGTGTCTGTTTTTATGCCAGTGCCATGCTATTTTGATTACTATAGCTTTGTATTATATTCTGAAGTCTGGTAGTGTGATTCCTTCTGCTTTTTTCTTTTTGCTGAGGATTGTTTTGGCTATTCAGAGACTTTTGTAGTTCCACATGAATTTTAGGCTTTTTTTCTATTTCTGTGAAGAATGTAATGGGTATTTTGATAGGGATTGCATTGACTCTGTAAATTGCTTTGAGTATTATGACCATTTTCAGTTCATAAGCATGGAATTCTTTTCCATTTTTTTTGGTGTCTTCAATTTCTTTTATTGCTGTTTTATAGTTTTCTTTGAAGAGATCTCTTACCTCCATGGTTAAATTTATTCCTAGGTATTTTTTAAATAGTTATCATAGATGGGATTTTTTTAATGCCTTTTTCAGCTAGTTCACTGTTTGTAAATAGAAATGCTTCTGATTTTTCTATATGTTGATTTTTCTATCCTGCAACTTTACTGAATTCACTTATCAATTCTAAGAGTTTTTTAGTAGTCTTTAGGTATATATACACCTAATCCAATTTGGATGCCCTTTATTTCTTTCTCTTGCCTGCTACTGTCCTGAATAAGAGTAGTGAAAGAGGGCATCCTTGTCTTGTTCCGGCTGTTTGAGGATTCAGTGTGATGTTAGCTGTGGGTTTGTCATAGATGGCCTTATTGTGTTGAGGTATGTTCCTTCTATACCTAATTTGTTTAGGATTTTTTTATCATGAAGGGACGTGGAATTATATATTAAATATTTTTTGTGCATCTGTTGAGATGATTTTATGGTTTTTGTCCTTCATCCTGTTGGTGTGACGTACCACATTTATTGGTTTTGTTACTGAGCAGGGGGCTTGCTGCCTTATGCTTCTAAGCCAATACCATGGCACTGGGTTTTTTAGAAAAGCTTTTTATTGCAATTCACCTAACAAGGAGACAGTAATCCAGCTCATATATTTCCCTCTGTGTTGGCTTTAAGTCAGTCATTTTATTTTAAAAGGTTCATGGGTAGATTCTGGGATTAGCAGGTGATTGATAAAGGAAAGGAAAAGTTTTCAGGTTTCTGCAGTATTCTTTTCATGCCCTTCATGGGTCCCATGTACAAATTTGGAGGGAGATAGTATGAAGCAAGCAGTAGAAATTTAGGCAGTGACATCAGCAAGCTTACTGGGTGCAAACTCCATTTGGCCATATTGGTTCCGACCAATTTTAGCCAGTTTTGTTATATTTTGTTTGTTTTTGTTTTGTTTTGTTTTCAGTTTTGTTATCTTACAAATGGAGGGAGTTTCAGCAAGTTGTTTCTCTTTTTTTGTGTCTGTTATCTTGCAAGCTCAGGAATTCCTATTAGTCGTTGGAGTCTTTAACTCTTTGAAGCACAGTTTCAATTGGTGAATATTGAACCATCCTCACATCCCTTAGATGAATCCCACTTGGTCATACTGCATGATCTTTTTGGTGTGCTATTGGATTAAGTTTACAAATATTTTGTTTGGGAAGTTCATTAAGGATATTGGTCTATAATTTTCTTTGTTTATTGTGTCTTTCTTTTTTTGTTGTTGTGGTTTTATTATCAGAGTTATACTGGCCTCATAGAATGAGTTTGGAAGAATTCTCTCCCCTTCAGTATTTTGAAAGAGTTTGAATGGAATTGGTATTCTTCTTTAAAAGTTTAGTCCATTTCACCAGCTTGGGCAACTTGGCAAGACTTCATCTCTACAATAAATCAAAAAATTAGCAGGGCATGGTGGTGCGTTGCCTGTAGTCCCAGCTACTTGGAAGGCTGAGGTGGAAGGATCGCCTGAGTCCAGGAGGTTGAGGCTGCAATGGCCGTGAGTGTGCCACTGTACTGCAGCCTGGGGTACAGAGTGAGACTCCGACTCAAGGAAAAAAAGAAAAAGGTTTAGTTGATTTCATCTGTGAAGTTATCTGGTCCTGGTCTTTTTTTTTTTTATTGGGAGACTTTTTATTTACTGATTCAATCTCATTACTTATTCTTGGTCTGGTCAAGCTTTCTATTTCTTCTTGGTTCAATGTTGGTAGGTTGTATATGGCTAGGAATTTATCCATTTCCTCCAGGTTTTCAAATTTCTTGATGTACAGTTCATAATAGTTTCTAATGATCCTTGGTATTTTTCTGGTATCAGTTGTGATGGCTCCATTTTCATTTACTTTTTAAAATTTTTTGTTTCAGGCTGAGTGCGGTGACTCACGCCTATAATCCCAGCACTTTGGGAAGCCGAGGTGAGAGGATTGCGTGAGCCCACAGGTTCAAGACCAGCATGGGCAACTTGGCAAGACCTCATCTCTATAAAAAAATCAAAAAATTAGCTGGGTGTGGTGGTGTGTATCTGTGGTTCCAGCTACTTGGAAGGCTGAAGCAGAAGGATCACCTGAGCCCAGCAGGTCAAGGCTACGGTGGCTGTGAGTGTGCTACTGCACATCAGCCTGGGTGACAGTGAGACACCAACTAAAAGTATATATATATGTATTTCAATGGCTTTAGGGGGTACAAATGATTTTTGGTTACACAGAGCATTGTATAGTCGTCCAGAAGTCAGGGACTTAAGTGTATCCTCCACTCCTACCTGTGTAGATTGTACCTGATAGGTGATATTTTTAATCCCTATCCACCACCTTCCCCATTCTGAGTCTTCAGTGTCTATTATGCTGTTTTATATATTTTTGCAGTTTCTTAGTTTAGTTCCCACTTGTAAG
Organism: Tarsius wallacei; assembly: GCA_963574415.1. Lineage (NCBI taxonomy): Eukaryota > Metazoa > Chordata > Mammalia > Primates > Tarsiidae > Tarsius > Tarsius wallacei. Next base: position 1,337 of record CAUYQG010300838.1, on the reverse strand, counting down.
TGAGAACGTGTGGTGTTTGGTTTTCTAGTCTTGTGTTACTTAGGATAATGTTCTCCAATTTCATTCAAGTTGCCACAGAAGTCATTATTTTATTCCTTTTAATGGCTGAGTAGTATTCTATGTTACATATACAGAGGGTGCCAAAAAATGTACACATTTTAAGAAAGGAAAAAACTGTGTTAAAATTGTAATAATATATACCAAAACCAAAGATTTAATTCCATTTTTTAAGTGAATGACATACTACACATTGCTATCATAATTCAATTCAACTTCAAAAAAGTATACATAGATAATATCTCTTAAAATGTATGGGCTTGGGCTCAGTGGCTCATGCCTATAATTCTAACACTTTGGGAGGCTGAGGTGAGAGGATTGCCTAAGCTCACAGGTTCGAGACTAGCCTGGGCAACTTGGAGAAACCTCATCTCTACAATAAATCAAAAAATTAACCAGGTGTGGTGGTGCATGCCTTTAGTTCCAGCTACTTGGAAGGCTGAGGCAGAAGGAACACCTGAGCCCAGCAGGTTGAGGCTGCTGTGACCGTGAGTGTGCCACTGCACTACAGCCTGTGTGACAGACTGAGACTCCAACTCAAAAAATAAAAATTAAAAATAAATACTAAAATGTGTGTACATTTTTTGGTACCGTGTATGTGTGTGTGTGTGTCCATAAATACATAAAACATACCACATTTTCATTATGCACTGATCAGTTGATGGGCATTTAGGTTGATCCTATATCTCTGCATTTGTGAATTGTACGACGATGAACATACAAGTCCATATGCTTTTGACTTCTGTTTCTTCAGGTAGATACCTAGTAGTGGGATTGCTAGATCAAATAGTAGATCTACTCTTGGCTCTCTGAGATATCTTCATACCAATTTCCATTGAAGTTGTACTAGTTTACACTCACACCAACAATGTTTAAGCCTTCTCTTTTCACCACATCCATACCAGGATCTATTGTTTTTTGATTTTTTTAATCATGGCCATAGTGAGTGGTGTAAGATGATATCATTGTGGTTTTAATTTGCATTTCCGTGATGATGAGTGATGTTGAGCATTTTTTCATATGTTTCGTGGCCATTTGTATAACTTCGTTTGAGAGATGGTTGTGTGTGTCATTTGCCCACGTTTTAATGGGGTTATTTGCTTTTTTCTTGCTGATTTGTTTGGGTTCTTTGTAGATTCTGGATGTTAGTCCTTTGTTAGATGTATAGTTTGCAAATATCTTCTCCCATTCTGTAGATTGCCTATTTTTTTTTTTTTTCTTTGAGTTGGAGTCTCACTCCGTCGCCCAGACTGCAGCCTCGACCTGCTGTGCTCTGGCGA
>CAUYQG010300822.1:0-16357 GCA_963574415.1 Tarsius wallacei | reverse complement strand
ACGCCCGGCTAATTTTTTTGATTTATTGTAGAGATGAGGTTTCGCCTGCCCAGGCGGGTCTCGAACCCACGGGCTCAGGCAATCCACTCACCTCAGCCTCCCAAGGCGCGGGATTACAGGCTGAGCCACCGAGCCCGGCTTTTCTTTTTTTATTTGTGTTGTTTTTCCGAGTCAGAGTCTCCCCTAGGCTGCAGCACACTTCTCTCAGGAAACCATAATGTGAGAAACTGAAGGTACAAAGAAAGGAGGGTGAGATGTTACATGGGTAGAGAGAGGCACCAAAGAGCAACAAGGCACAGACAGTGAAGAAGCCATCTTGGAAGTGGATTCTCAAATCTCAGCACCTCGCCTGATGTCATGTGGATCAGAAAAAAAAAAAAAAACAACACCTCTGGGTTGAACCCTTCCCAAGTTCCTAACTCACAAAATTGTGAGCAAAATAAATAATCTGGGGGTGAACTGCTACAAAGCAGTTGATTACCTGAACACTATTCCAAGGTTTCATTCTTGCAGATAATAAAATAGAGGCCTAGAGAGGTCATGTAACTTGCCAGATATCAAATAAGCATTCAGTAACAAACATGGGCCCATACATAGATCTTCCTACCTCAAGCCCTACAGGGGCTTCAGGGCCTACATCATCGGGATAATTGCCTCAGATCTCCACAGTGTATATGTTGGTTTGTAGTTCGATAATGAGTCAGTTATATGAAATATTCGGCAGTGTGATATGAAATTATAGGGGTTGGCTGAAAAAATATATCAGGCCAGGTGGAGTGGCTCACACCTACAACCCCAGTATTTTGGGAGACCAAGATGGGAGGATTGCTTGAGTCCAGGATTTCGATACCAGCCTAGGCAACATAGTGAGACCTTGACTCTACAAAAAATAAAAAAATTAGCTGGGTATGGTGGTGCATGCCTGTAGTGCCAGCTACTTGGGAGGCTGAAGTGGAAGGGTCACCTGGGCCCAAGGGGTTGAGACTGTGGTGAGCTGTGACTGTGCCAATGCACTCTAGGCTGGGCAACTTAATTTTTTGAGAGCCCCCACATTAAAAAAAAGAAAAAAGAAAAAAGAAAAAAGATATCACAAAGATATGACTACTGACAATTTAAAAATGCGATATTCATTAAGAAAAATTCACTGAAGATTGACATAGTTTTATTCCAAGAGTAAGTAACTCTTGGAATAAAGAGATTTCAGTGTGTTTAAAAAAGGGAAAGAAGTGCTGGGAGCAGTGGCTCAGGCCTGTAATCCCAGCACTTTGGTAGGCCAAGGCGAGAGGATTACCTGAGCCCAAGGTTCAAGACCAGTCTGGGCAACTTGGCAAGGTCTTGTCTCTACAATAAATCAAAAAATTCGCTGGGTGTGGTGGCATACATCTGTAGTCCCAGCTGCTTGGAGGCTGAGGCAGAAGGATTGTCTGAGCCCAGCAGGTTGAGACTGCGTTAGCTGTGAGCATGCAGTAGCTGTGAGCATGCCACTACATTCCAGCCTAGGCAACAGAGTGAAACTCAAATTCAAAGGGGGGGGGGGGGGAGGTAGTAATTAAGACCCTTGATGTTAGTGAAATCCATATAAAATGATATTAAGTCTTCTTTGTACAGGAGATAAGAGTTTAGGCCTAAACACTCTTCACATATGTGTAAACGGGACTGATTTTGTTGAAAGATAAGGAATAGAAAAAGGTGGGCTGAGGTTGTAGAAAGCCCAAGGGGTGCTAGGCTGGACTGATGAGAAGCCATCAAGTCAAAACCAGGTATTTCTAGGGTAGAAACAACAATAAAACTCCAGGAAATATCACTGTTTAAATATGTAGTATTTTTAGTCTCATTCAAAAATTACAGAGAGGAAAAAGGAAACAAAAATGACAAAAATTAAGTTTAAAATTGGCTAATGGTGAGTGGTAACTGGTCTTAATCAGTCCCCAGTCAGCTCAGTGATTATCCTGGAAAGAAGCAACAAGTGATTTGCTGAAACTATGGACCCTGCTACCTTCTTAAATAGCATGAGCTGTAAGGTCAGAACTAAGTTGAATTTTCATTTTAATATTCTTTGTTTATTTCAATAATAAAACTTTTTTTTTTTTTTGAGTTGGAGTCTCACTCTGTCATCTAGGCTGGAGTGCAGTGGCTCACTGCAACCTTGACCTCCAGGCTCAGGTGATCCTTCTATCTCAGTCTTCCAAGTAGCTGGGACTACAGGTGTGCACTACCATGCCTAGCTATTTTTTTTTTTTTAACATTTTTTGTAGAGACAAGGTCATGCCATGTTGCCTAAGATGATCTTGAACTCCTGGTCTGAAGTGATCCTCCCGCCTTGGTCTCCGTGCTAGGATTACAAGTGTGAGCTACCGCACCCGGCCTTATTTCTTTGATAACATTCTGATATGAAACATGGAGAGGATTTCTTGACTATTCATCAAGTTCAATGCCACAGGGAGAAAAGTATACTTCCTTCTGCTGCCAGGGCAACCATGAGCAGGCCAAAGAATAGCCTACAGAGAATCAAAACCTCAGGTTTCCCTAGGACCTATTTAGACAGTGTGTTGCTGGAAAGATCATATGTTTTATTCATCTTTATATCCCCAGTATCCAGGACAATACTTAATGTATTGTAAGGGTTTTAATAAATAACGAGTGACTTGTTGGACAAATCCATGCATCACCTGGAAAAATTTGCATTCTCTTTCACTGAACGCTTTCAGACTAAATTATAATCTGAGGCTTCAATAAATACTGAAAATGTCACCAACTGGGAGTAAAACTTGGAGTCGCAAGCCTGACTATGAGTGTAATACTGGTAAGAGCAATCATTTATTGATGAGCTGGAACTCTACAGATATTCAACCTAATTCTCAAGATAGATATAGCTGAATCTAGTTTGCTAGCGAGAAAACTCAGGTTAAATGGTCAATTCAGGAATTAATCTCAGAAGTGCCCAGCTCAAAAGTCTGTCCAGCCTCTCTGCCATGGAGCTTCCAAGCTCTACCCCAGGGTGAAGGTAATTGCCATGCAAACCTGAGTCTTTGGGCCAATTCGATGTCCTTCTGCAGCTCCACCTGTCTGTCACTGAAGGGCTAACTCATGTACCTTCCTCAGCGCTGGAAAGTAGGCCCTGAATATCTTATTGTACCTGTATCTGTTTCTAGTGCTGTAACCAAGCACATATAGTCTAAAACTGAAAATTATTTATTTACTTATTTATTTTGTCAGGGTCTCACTCTGTCACCCAGGCTGGTGTGCAGTGGCATGCTCATGGTTCACCACATACTCAGATTCCTGGGCTGAAGGTATCCACCTTCCTCAGCCTCTGCCTCTGGGTAGGTGGGACTATAGTCATGTGCCACCTTTTTTTTTCTTTTTAATAGAGATGAGGTCTCACTTCCTGGGCTCAAGTGATCCTCCCACCTCAGCTTCCTGAGTAGCTGAGACTACAGGCCACTATACCTGACTTTTTTTTTTTTTTTTGGTAGAGATACGGTCTTGCTACATTGTCCAGGCTGGTCTCCAACTCCTGGGCTCAAGCAATCCTCCTGCCTCAGCCTTCCAAAGTGATGAGATTACAGGTGCGAGCCACTGTGCCTGTGTTGGTGAAAATTTTATTTTAAAGGTGAATTAAGACCAATCAAGTTCCCAATTAATAAGATATTTCTCCTACCACTTCTCTTTTCTAATTCGAGCAGATTAACGAGACTACCAGGTTTGTGAGATTTCCCAGAGTATCCAGCAAGGTCCTTTCATAGAAGAGGCATTAATTGGTTATTGACTAATTGGCTATGCTCTTTAAAATGCAAGGTGGTATCTTAATGGGACTAAGAGAGAGAAAAGATAACTCCTTTAGGCTGGCAGAAAGTTCAGTGTTCATTTTTAGAACAGAGGTGGAAATATTTACTTTGAATAGTTTAGATTTTTTTTTAAAAAAATGGAATATAGAGTTCAAAGGTAAAAAATAAAACTTATTTTCAGACATACTAGTTAAATTACAAATTTTTACCCTGATTAACTTACTGAATAAAATATATTATTTTGAATTTGATCAATATATATTATGAACTGTTTTAGTTTAAAGTAAAAAGCAACACCAATCCAGAAATGCTTATAATAATGATAATTAGCATATGCTATTTTCATTCTAAAATAAAATATGCCCAAAGACCATAATAGTATCTCTGGGCAATAAGTAATATTTAATCATACTCTTTTAACAACTAGAGGAAATAATGTTTTTCAGTGTTAGGTAGAAAATAAGATTTTAAGAAATTCTTAAACATATTGTGCATTGATGTGCATTATAATTGTTATTTTCTTATTTTTGCATTTTTGAATATTCAGATTTTGCTAATGATCATGTGTCACTTGTGTATACACAATATACTACACAAAAACAGCATCTTGAATTGTTGCATTTTCTATTTTCTATCTTTAAAAACAAAATATTTTAAGATAAATATATTATTTTTTCAATCGAAAAGAAATTCTTCCTCAAACACACACTAAAAACCTAGTTCTAAAAATGCTGTCCTCTAGATCGTAAAAGTCTCAGGAGAAACATGACAGATGTTCTCAGAGGGAGAAAATGAGCCTTATCTGAGAGTAGGAAGGGGTTTTGGCTGTGCTCTGGGGCTCAGGGTTTGATCTGCAGGGGAAACATGAAAGTCATGTGCCTTCAAGGTACTCAAAAGAGAAACAAAGCCTGCAGGAGAAAACCTGACCATGTACCTCTTCCCTGCAGCCTAGAAGTCTAGCACAAAAACCTATTTTTGTTTCAATATAAAATTTAAAAAAAAAATCCTCTCTGTTACAGTTAGAGATGAATGAGTTTTATCTTCCAACAATAGAATAAGAATTACAAAGAACTATTTCTAGGGTATGGAAAATTTAGTTTCCATATGAGGGTGGTTAATCTTTTAGACTCTGGCTGCATTCATGCTTTGCACCTGCTGTGATTTTTACTCATTTATCTGACTCCACCTGCCTTCTGAAGCTCAGAATTTGAATAATAAGATAGCTGGGAATATTGAGTGTGGAAAATTGTCTTTTCCAAATTTGGCCACAGTAATACCTCCAGCCCACATGTTCTTCTGTGTATGACCTTGCCACTCCCGTCAAGAAGTGGAGATAATTTCCCTTCCCTTGAATCTTGAGCTGGTATTTATGACTTGCCTGTAACTAACAGAACGTAGTGGAGGTGAGGCTGGGTGCCTTATAAAGCAGGATTAGGAAAGGCCATGTAGTTTTCACCTGGTTCTCTTAGGACACTTGCCCTGGTGGAAAGCCAGCCACTGTGTAAGAAGCCTGACAACTCTGGGACCACCATGCTGAAGAGGCCATATATAGGTAGTCTAGTGGACAGCCCAAGTTGAGCTCAGCCCCTGAGCCATCCCTACCAAGACACCAGACTTGTTAGGGCAGCTATTGGGGACCCTCCAGAGAAGCCTATTTATCAGCTGAATAACACCGAGTGACCCTAGTCAACCTCAAGAAGAGCAGAAGAATCGCCCAAATGAGCCCTCAAGTCCCCAACCTACAAAGTCTGTAAGATATAATAAAAAAGTTGCTGTTTTCAACCAATAGGTTTTGGAGAAGTCACCGGAACAGTAACTACAGCGTAATCAACTAGGAGCTACTAAAGGAGAGGTGAGGGACCAAAAATCCATAGCTGAAAGGAAAAGACAGAAGAAAGCTTGAAAAAGGTACAGACTAAATGTTATAAAATGTCATGCCAGGTGCCTTAACTAATAAGCCCTCTATAGAAAAACAATTAAAATGCTAAACACAGCATTTAAAAATTGTCTTAAATGTACTAAACAGCTGAAAAAAGAATATGAAGATAGCTTGATTAAAAAAAAGTAAATGAAGATATTGCCCAGAGAAGTCAGGTTAGTATGGAAACTGATTTTGATCTTGAGGGCACTTGTATTAAATCTGGTGAATTTGAGCAGCCATGGTCATAGCCTGGTAAGATAAAAGAAACACACAAAACCTGGCCAAGTTTAATAAATAATCCTCCCTCCGTAAAGGAGATACCAAATGGCAAGCCCTCTGTGTAAAGATGAACTAGAAAATCTGACAGCAAAGAAAATTGCACGTTGGTACTTAATGAGTAAGGGAGGGGGCAAGAAATGTACCTTGAGAATTTCAATCCAAGAGTCAGACAACACAGGGGATTACTGCCTGAATTCATAGTGGACCAACAAAGCTAAAAGCTTTTACCTTTCAAAAAAAAAATTCACTCCAGGTAAATAAAGAACTTAAATGTGAAAAGCAAAACTATAAACATTTTAGAAGACAGTACAGGAGAATACACTTATTATTCTGGTATGGGAAGAATTTTCTTTTTTGAGTTGTAGTCTCATTCTGTCGCCCAGGCCGGAGTGCAGTGGCATACTCATGGCCACCCCAGCGTCGACCTGCTGGGTGCCGGCGATCCTTCCGCCTCAGCCTTCCAAGTAGCTGGAACCACAGGCGTGCGCTACCATGCCTGGCTAATTTTTTGATTTATTGTGGAGACGAGGTCTCACCCTGTTGCCCAGGCTGGTCTCGAACCCGCCGGCTGAGGCAATCCTCTTGTCTTGGCCTCCCAAAGTGCTGGAATTGCAGGCTTGAGCCACAGCACCCAGCTGGAAAGAATTTTCTTAAAAGGAACAAAATCATAAACCATAAAGAAATAGGCTGCCAAATTCAATTGTATTAAATTTAAGAATCTTTTCATAAAAAGGTACCATAGAGAGAGTGAGATGTCATAAATTGGGAGACTATCTATCCATCTACCTGTCTATGCATATTTGCAACATATATAACTGGAATATATGAAGAACTCCTATGAATCAACAAGAAGTTGACAGCCCAAAAGAAAATGGGCAAAGGCCAGGCACCCCACAGAAGTGGGATCCAAATATCCAACAGGCATATGAGAATATGCTCAACTCACTAAGAATTAACGAGAGGCAAAGTAAAAGCACGGTAAGATACTACTTCATAGTCTTCTCCTTTAGGGCGCATTTCTCGGCCTGGCTCTCCTCTGCATCTTCAAGGGTCTCCTCTTCGCCTTTTCCACATAAGTGTTGACTTGCAGTTCCAATAACTATGTCCATTCTGTCGTTACCGACTTTTTCCTCCTGTATATTCAACCTTTCCCTTTCTTTTGGCTTCTTCATAGCATAAAATATTTCTCAAATATTTCCCATAAGTTTTTTTAAAAAGCACTCCCTTGATACTCTATCTTACTTTCCAAATTTACCCACCCAAGTTTACAGCCTTCACAGTCCCAGCCATACCTCAAGTGACTATGTCATCATACTGCTTCCCTTCAGAACCCAGATTTTTGGGATTGTGCTTGATCCTCACTGTCTCCACCTTAGTCAGGCTTCCACCTACCAGTCCACTAAAATGCTCCCTCTGCACACATGTGGCCGGCGTCCATGACCTTGTCCTTCTAGACTGTGATGCTACCCATCTTCTCCTCCTTCCCTACCGCAGAGACGTTTCTTCTCAATATTCCTCTGCTGTTTCTTCCTAAATGTTGGGTTCCTGGGGTGCTATTTTTGGCCTCCTTCTGTTCTTGTTGTGAACATTCTTCTTTTGTGATCTTATTCCTTCCAACTCTTCATTTCCACATATGAGGTAATAATTTCTGAATAAAAATCTCCAGTATGTGCTTGATACATGGTAGATGATTTACAGAATGAAACTTCCCAGTAAAAGGCATCAGCACAGAATGTCACTAAATGCCTAGTTCTAGTATTAAGAATGCAGATGGCATGAGTTTATTCAATATCAGATTTTGCTTAGAGAAAAAAATTAAGAACCCATTACCGGGAATATTTTTAAAATCCTGAAGTTAAAAATTTTGAAACAAATAGCATAAATCTTTGGCTATGGGGCCATGATACTCATAAAATAACAGTCTTTCTATATTGACAAAAACAACTATATATTTAATTTTTTCTGAACTGTGTGCAATGATGTAGGTTTGGGGTTGGCAAGTCATGACCTGCAGGCCAAATTTGGCCCACCACCTGTTTTTATAAATAAAGTTGTATTGGAACACTTGCACACCCATTCAATTACACATTGTCTGTGGTTCCATGCTACATTGGCAGAGCTGAGCAGTTACAACAAAGATTATATGGCCCATAAAGCCTAAAGTATTTACTGTCTGGCCATTTATATAAAAAGCCTCGACAGAGATAAAACCTTTCCCACTGTTAATATATCCCTTTAAAATGATAAGCTGTAAAAGTTATATTTTCTAAGAGTTTGGATAAATCCTGGTTGTGGGAAAGCCCTCTCCTTCCAGGTTTAAATGCAGGCAGATCACACGGTAGCTAAGAACTAGTATTCTTTCAACTAGAGACTTAGTTGAAAGAACTACATTGACATCACTAAATATATCACTTACGGGGCTTAAATAATCAGAAGCAGAAAATTGTTGGAATGTTTGGTAAGATCTAGAACCCCAGGATGACTAAGTGAAAGGTAAATGGGTACTGGAGCATTTAGAAAAGCAATACAAACAGCAGAAAAGCCATTGGGATTCTTGCCTTGTCTGCAGGTGTTAACCTGGCCCAGGGCTTGTCTGCCCGGCGGTCATAGTCAGGAGAATCAGTGACTTCTACATACTCATTAAAACGCAGGATCCTTCGAGCTTGTAGCTCTGCCACTGTGGGTCTCAGACTGAGCTGCAGGAGGAAAGGAGAAAAAGGCAGAGTTCAGTAAACCATTTATAGCCTCATGGTGGCAAGTTGTCTATAGAGAACACTTCAAAGTTATGGTTAAATAAGGTCACTTTCAGGTATCAGAAAAGAAAAAAAAAGGCAGCAGCATCTTGGGAATTTCTAATGAGAACTAGAAAGCAGTGTGCCCTAATTTTTGAGACTATAAAAATCATCATTGTTAGATAGGTCACAGTCTTTGGCAACCACCTGCATTATGCTATTTTCCCCAATGTGCTTGGCACTGTGATAAAGGCCTATCATCCCTGACATAAGGAACATGCAAAGCACAGATAAAATAGTAACCCAGATATGGGATGGCTGGTTTGGTGACCGAATTACCAAGACAAAAGCCATGACATTTTGAGAAAATGAGCATAAAAATCTTTGTTCCTGTTATATTAAACCTATATATCCAGAAACACAAAGTTACCACACAGAAATGGTCTAATAAATGGTGTCCCTACAGCACAGCTGTCCTTGAGAGAATAAGGACCAAGGCCCCAATCTTTTAGTTGGCCATAAAAATTGATGTGCAGGAACAAGGAAGGGGGAGTTGCTGGAGAAATGTAATTCCACGGGGCCATACATACTTAAACCAGCTGCAACCTTTAAAACACTTCTAATAACTTGGGTTCCTCCTTGTGGTCTTTGTCAAGTTCACATTTACAGTTATATTTAAACTACCCAACCCTTTGAGTATTTGCTTTCCTTTCTTGGTTCTTTCTCAAACCCAAGAATAAGACTGAAACAGTTCTGACAAATGAAAGAAAGCTGCCCTCTTGGTTGACAGGCACCATTTACTGTCTATTCACGAGGCTGACCCCTTTTCCTGGCCCTTCTCAGTTAAGAGATATTGCAGACCGTGGGGGAACCCAAAAAAACCCAGAACTATTTTTTGGAGGGGCCGCTTGTAGTACAGGCTTCCCCCACGAGGTGAGTGTTTTAGGATCCCATCAGCATCAGTTTACCAGCTAGTGTTGTTGTAAGAGGCTGCGTTCAGCTTCAGTGTTTTTTCCTTTGAGATTCTTTCAATGTATATGTCCATTTCATGATGGGTGAATTATGAGCGCACCTGTCCACACCCCACTGGGTGTTCAGCAGTTTTTGACCAAAAATGGCATGGCCCTGTGCCCTATCCTCCTTATTCACTTGATGTCACCTCGAGCAACTTTTTTCTTGTTTCCCCAGATGAAAAAAGTCCTCAACCAGAAACATTTTGCCGATGTGGAAGAGGAGAAACAAAAAACAGCAGAAGTACTAAAAAGGCATCAAAATTGACAAGTTCAAAAACTGTTTTGAGCAGCGGAAAAAGCATCTGGATAGATGTATTACACCAAAAGGAGAGTACATTGAAGGCGACTGAAGTTTAAATATGTAAGAATAAATACACAATTTTCTATAAACAAATTCCATTTTTTCGGGTCCCCTCTTATATTTCCAGACAGGTAAACCCAGGCCTCTATTTTACCTAATGGGCCCATTTTCAGTATTTTTTTTCCTCTCTTATATATACTCTGTATATAGACAGATTACCCAGGGTCTAAGTGGTCTTCTTTGGAGATATTCCTCATTTGCATGATCTCAAGGATGATACACTGATCATATACTCTGTAGTCAGAAACAATCCCTTTTCTAGGTCTCAGTTTCCTTCTGAGTAAAACCAGAGGTTGAATTAAGCCAGTGCTCAAGGATTAAGTCAAAGCATTCAAGGACTCTTCGAAGGCCTAGGCCCATTCCTGAGCTCACTTGAGATGAGATGTGCCAACTACAGCTCCTTCTATCTTCATACCTGGTAGGCAATGGACAAGGGAAGGAATAATATAGGTGGTCTGTTATACTTTTAGCTGCTGTCCAATCTATATTGCTAGCTTCTGGCTGCGGGTGGGATAAGGAGGTAGAGAAACCCTTGCTTCTGAGGACCAGCCAGAAGAAAAGTGATCAATGGCCACACAGGTCAGAAATTTTCCACACAGCCTTGACCTCAAAACTGTGCCAGTCATGGGGTGGCTACCAGTGCTACAGGCTGACCTGAGCCTGTGACGGGGAACTCTGTAGAGAGGAGGCAAGTAGGGGCAGATGGGAGGGGCAGAGAGTAAGGGCAGGCACTGTTTCCTCATGGAGAGGCCCAATTGGATTGAACAAAGACTGTATGTATCATAGGAGTGAGCTGGGAGAAATGAGGAGGGTCAATTGCAATTACTTGTCTGCAGCTGGTAACTTAAGGGCTACTGAATGCTAGAAGAGCCAGCCCTAGAAATTGAGTTTACAGAGTCTGTCAGCTTGATCATTATTTGATATTGAGGAGCATTGAGAAAAAAAAGAAATAAATTAAGGCTCCTCTTCCATGAAAAACAAAAACAAAACCTTTCAAGATATAGCGCTTATGGCTTTTCCATGGGAATGGAGTGTGTCCTTCAGCTGCCCTGGAATGCTTTTGCTGTGGACTCCCCAGCCAGCCCTTGAAAATGTGGGCCAGCATGGTTCAAGACCAGCCTGAAAAACATGGTGAGACCTCATCTCTACAATAAAATTTTAAAAATTAGTCATGCGTGGTAGTGCGCGCCTGTAGTACCTGCTACTTGAAAGGCTGAGGAAAAGGATTGCCCGAGCCCAGCAGGTCGACGCTGGGGTGGCCATGAGCATGTCATTGCACTCTAGCCTGGGCAATGGAGTGAAACTCTGACTCAAAAAAAAAAAGAAAATATGGGCCAGGTCACACATTTCATTAAGATGTCATATTTTAGTCACTGCCCTTTTCCAAGTGTGAAAAGTGTATCTGAAGAATTATTGCAAGGATTTAGAATTAAATACAAATTCTGACAGGGCTCAAATTTTCCAAAGACTATTATCATTTTAACATAGAAAAAAGTGACAGCCCTGACATCAGCTCTATATTTTCATAAATAAGGGGAAACGATGGTCTGAGTTTGGGAGGTAAGCCATTTGTCAACTTGGGTATATACTAGCAGGCAGGCTGATAATCAAATTCACTTAGTAAATTACCCAGCTCTGACATGAAATAGTGGCAAATCTTCAGGAGCAACAAAACATTTACTTATTTACTATTTCCAAGATGAAATGAAAAGTGTGAGCATTTTTAAAACTTTTTTTTTTTGAGTAGGAGTCTCACTCCTTTGACCAGACTGGAGTGTAGTGGCACGCATGCTCATGGCCACCCCAGCGTCAACCTGCTAGGCTCCAGTGATCCTTGTGCCTCAGTCTTCGAAGTAGCTGGAACTACAGACATGCGCTACCACGCCCAGCTATTTTTTATTTTACTGTACAGACGAAGTCTCACCAAATTGACCAGGCTGGTCTCAAACCCGCGGGATCCGGCAATCCACTCGCCTCGGCCTCCCTTGGCTGGGATTACAGGCTGAGCCACTGAGCCCAGCCAGAACAGTTTTTTAAAATAAAAAATATATATTGAAATGTTAATAATGGCTATCTCTGAATAGAAGACTTGTGTGTGATTTTATTTTCTTTTTTGTTTCTTTTGTAATTTTCACACAGGATATATATCTTCATAATCTGTTAATGCAATCTAGAAACCTTCATTAGCTTTTCAAAAGTAACACAACATGCAATTATAAACATAATTCATACTGGGTGCATTATATTGATTTTGATGTCTATGATTATAGACCAATGGGAATTCCTAAACATCAGATTTACAAGTAGAGAGAGGGGTTTGTCGGTTTGTTTATTTTTTGAGTCAGGGTCTCACTGTCACCCAGGCTGCAGTGCAGTGGCATCATCACAGCTCACTGCAGCCTTGACCTCCTGGGCTTAGGCGATCCTTCTGCCTTAGCCCCAACAAGTAGCTAGGACTACAGAAGTGTGCCACATGCCTGACTAATTTTTTGATTTTTTTGTAGAGACAGGTTTCTCTATGTTTCCCAGACTGGTTGCAAACACCTGGGCTCAAGCAATCCTCCCACTTCAACCCACAAAGTGCGGGGATTACACGTGTGAGCCATCATGCCCGACCAGAATTTTTATTTGGAAAAAAAAAGTCTATCTCAAAACAAACATACTCATTAACAGTCATGATTTAATCACCTTTCTGCTGAGTCTGCGTTTAAGTTCCATTTTTGCTTCTTGTTCCTCTTCTTCATTCTTTTCTGTTGATTAAGGGGGGGAAGGACATGATGACTTAGTTGTTATAGATAATTTTATAATCAGAAAAGAATATCAGGTCACAATTATTTGAATCTAACAGATACTGATAAAATACTCCACCAACAGCTTTTAAAAGCTGTCAAAAAAATTTGCATTTATATACGATTTTTTTTCCCTTGTAGGACTGATTTATTTACTTTGCTAATTTTAAACCTTATGCTTCCTGGCTTCCTGTTCTGTTCTGAAAAAAACGTAAGAGTGCCCATACTCTGGTGAAACCCTTCTATTGCTGATCATCTCATGAGCTTATAAGCACAATTTATCAGAATTCAGATAAAAATTTACTTCTGGATCTGGCCTTCATGTGAAAATCTGAGACATATTAAAAGAGCAAATTAGAACCATCCGATGCATGTCTGAGCTGCTGATTTCCATTCAAATCCAACCAAAATATTTGATTTGTCTTCCTTGGTTTCCATGGAAGCAGAATGTAAGCATTTCTTTGGACTTTGCTTTCAAACCAGAATGTTCTAAATGGGGTTATGGTGTACTGTGGGTGGAAATTATTTATTTTCTTGTGACTTTGACTTTCCAAAGTCTTCTTTTTCTCCAGTGCTTCACCGAGTAGTACAATTTTATGCTGTCCAACAGATGGGATTTAAAGAAAAACGTCCGAAGTTTTAAAGAAATAAACGCCCCTTCAGGTTTTACTGGTTGTTGCTTATTTGAGGAACTTTTCTCTGTTGCTTCCCCTGTGGCTCATCACAGTGAGCATAGATCTGACTTCTTGGAAACCAATGCTCATGAAAGATTACCCGCTAGAAAGTGCTACAAATGCTGTTGAAGGAAAATTATGCTGTATAAAGGCTCAACCAAAAGGTTGAAAAAAAAAAACTTCTATGAAAAGATAATTATATTTATTTTAAAAATTCAAATAGACATCTTACTACTAAGCTTATTTTTATTTCAAACAAAATATGAGTATTCAATATTTACAACATCTGTAATTGTTCATTGAGCAAGTTAAATTCTCTCTCAATTTTTCTTCTCTGGATAGGGAATAGTTTCTACATTCTTCTGAAATACTGACTTCAATGCATAAGAAAGAGAATGATTAGTCTGGTTATTCAGACCAAGAGTGCACATAAACTGAAATCACCCATAAGACAAGAAGCAACTAGTTAATATTTTTTCACTAAGTGCCTACGAGTGTCAAACGAATTAGTTATAATTCAAATTTCTACCAATTTAATGTAGGATTTCCTAATTGCTTCACAAAATATACATCCTTAACATAGCCTTAAAATGCACACTTAGGTTCAAAAATTTCCTTATACGAGTTGGATAAAGTGCGTGGATTGTCTATTATACACAATAAACCACTGTGGTTCACGATATTCAAATCAGAGATTTAAAAAGTGAGGACTTCAGCCAGGTGCGGTGGCTCATGCCTGTAATTCCAACACTTTGGGAGGCAGAGGCAAGAGGATTGCCTGAGTCCATAAGTTCAAGATCAGCCTGGGCAACTTGGTGAGACCTTGTTGCTAGAATAAATAAAAAAAAATTAGTTGCCGGGCTCGGTGGCTCAGCCTGTAATCCCACGCCTTGGGAGGCTGAGGTGAGTGGATTGCCTGAGCCCGTGAGTTCGAGACCCACCTGGGCAACTTGGCGAGACCTCATCTCTATAAATCAAAAAATTAGCCGGGCGTGGTAGCGCGCGCCTGTAGTTCCAGCTACTGGAAGGCTGAGGCAGAAGGATCGCTGGAGCCCAGCAGGGCGAGGCTGCAGGGGCCGGGCGCGGCCACTGCACTCCCGTCTGGGCGCTGGCGTGCTACTCCAAAACAAAAAAAAAAAAAAAAAAAATTCGTCATGGATGGTGGCATGCATGCCTGTGGTTCCAGCTGCTTGGAAGGCTGAGGCAAAGGATCACCTGAGCCCAGCGGGTTGACGCTGGGGTGGCAGTGAGTGTGCCACTGCACTCTAGCCTGGGTGACAGGAGCGAGACTCATACTCAAAAAAAAAAAAAAAAAGTGAGGGCTTTGATGAGATTTTCAATAAAAATAAAATTCTTACCATATTTTGTTCAGTCCTTCCTATCCAGTGATTCTGCTTTTATTTTATTTATTTAATTAATTGATTAATTTGAGTCAGAGTCTTACTCTGTTGCCCAGGCTGGAGGATGTGGTATGATCACGGCTCAATGCAGGCAGCCTTGACCTCCTGGGCTCAGGTAATTCTTCTGCCTCAGCCTCCCAAGTAGCTGAGACTATATGCCACCACACTTGGCTAACTTTTTGTAGAGATAAGGTTTCCCCATGTTGCCCAGTCATGTCTCTAACTCCTGGGCTCAAGCAATCCTTCTGCCTTGGCCTCCAAAAGTGCTGGGATTACAGGCCTGGACCAATGCCACAATTTTTTTTTTTGAGTTGGAGTTGCACCCTGTCGCTCAGACTGCAATGCAATGCTACATTTTTAACAGTACAATTAGGTGTTTAATACAACCCAAATCTAAAAAATGGTCCAGTTTTCATTAAATATGCAAAATATCATTTTCTTGAAGGAAATATTAGATAGTTTTGCCTTATCAAACACATTGTATAATTAGGTAATAGCCAATGATACCTTAAAAAAAAAAAGGCCAACAGCACTTAGGAGAATATTTTAAATAAACAGGATTTTAGCACCTGAAAATTCTTTTTTGACATCAGGAACTTACATCCTCTCATTTCCCATGTTCAAAATTGTACTTTTAAAGACATTAGAAGGGGAGGGCAAGAGGTGAAGGCAAGCCAACATGACTGTGCCTCTGAATGTTTAAAAAAAATTATTTTAGAGACAGAGTCCCACTATATTGCCTGGGCTGTTCTTGAACTCTTAGCCTCAAGAAATCCTCCCACTTCAGCCTCCCAAGTTGCTGGGACTACAGGTGCACTTCTCTGAATGTTATTAAATAGTCATTGTAAAATCTCTTATAAAGAGAGTCGAGGTTACACCTTAAACTCAGTATTTAAAAATTCAGCAAGTTTTTGGCATGCTCCTTCATTTTTTTGATTGACTAGAGGACTACTTATAAAGCAGGATATAAACCTTTCTGGGCCACTTTAAACAGACTGGAGGGATATTCATGAAGGGAGTGACATGGCTCATTGACGAATCTTGATGTTAGTGACTGTCATCAGAGCATAAGGGGCGGACATTTCAGACAAGCCACAGGAAGCATTTCCCATAAATACAGGAATAATGCATGTGATTAAACAGCAGTAGGCACTATAGAAACACTGCTTGGCTAGCAGTGTTACCCAGAGTATTTTGTGATGAGCTAAAAGAAAAAGAAAGAAAAGTACACAAATACCAGCAACAAGAATATTATATTCTTTTTTTTTTTGAGTTGGAGTCTCACTCTGTCGCCCAGACTGGAGTGCAGTGGCCGCTCCCAGCCACCGCAGCCTCGACCTGCTGGGCTCCGGCGATCCTTCCGCCTCAGCCTTCCGAGGAGCTGGAACTACAGGCGCGCG